>CDEZ01023257.1:8526-32050 GCA_000826365.1 Acanthamoeba royreba | reverse complement strand
CCACCTCCTCGACGAGCCGCTTTGTCTGTGCAAAGTGTTCCTTCAAGACTCTCGTAGTCATTCCCAGTACCTGCTCAAGTAGCTCGCCGTTCCAGCTCTCCCTCTACATGACCACGTAAAAGGTGAAAAAAAGGGACCCGTCAACATGACAGTGTCTAATGCCTTGTAGTAGTACGTACCATCTCTTCGAGACTCTGTTCCTCGGTGAGGATGAGACGCAGTGCTTCCCTCGTCTGCTCGTACACGCGGACCTGAAAGTCAAATCGAAAGTGGTCATGAGAGTACTGTTCATGAAGGGTGTCAAGTGTACCCAAAAGAGGCCAGCATACCATCGTGGCGCACACAGCGTCGGCCCTATCGCAAGAAGAAGTTGGCTCCATCTACTCAACGATGATGTACGTACTCGACTTGCGCGAGACTTCTCCTCCCTTCGTCGTGCTGTAGGAACGTGCTGAGTGCCTGATGTCGTGTAGCACATCCCTTGCCGTACGTGTCGCGCCACACGTCCTTTTCCCAAATAGAGAACCATGGTTGCCAAAAACAGAGAGCCAAGAACCTGCGTAAGGAAAGCGCGGGAAAGGACGCGTCGTTTGGGCGGGAAACTCTTTCCCGTCCAAAAAGAAAGGGAAATAGAGGGCCGGTACGCGAAAGGCTGGACCTGGCGCGTGAGGTACCTTAGTACTGTTCACTTGCTTTTATTCTGGTGGTCTGGTGCCATCATCAACTGCGGTCAAAGAAGTCCACGGATTCTTGTCGCGGAAGTAGACGTTCCTTTGGAAATATCCGTACAGCTCGTCGGCGCGGGCTTGCCGTTGCACATAAACTCGCTTTAGTTCTCGTTGCGCATCAATCTCTTCACGCGTTATCCTCATGATCTTCAGCATCTTCTTGCGGTTCCGATTACGTTCTAATATGTCCTCGATCAAAGCTGACAATGCTTCATATTCGTCGTTCAACGCTTGCAAGATCACCATCAGAAGTTCCAGGCCCGCGATAGCGTTAGGTTGAATTGTGGTTCCTTTAAGGGGAGTGAAATAAGTGCATGATCAAGCGAGTACGTCAGAGAAATCTAGCATTGTACCTTGTGGCAAACTGGAAACGAGGGCAGGCAGAACGAGAGACACAGTTGGGGAAGAGGAAGAGCTTATATGTAGACAAACATGCGAAGCGCCGGGCACATGTTGTAGTGTTACTCGGAAAGGCAGGCTCCGCTCGTTAGATCGGAGGGTGATGAGTTCGCCTGAAGTACGCTGTGGTGAGCAAGGTGAAAGAGATTAATGGATTGGGAGAGCGATACCACAAGTGGTAGAAGAAATAGAAGATAAGACCGGGAGGGATTCCTCCAAAACACGTCTCAGTGATGGAAGAGGCTCTACTGAAGTCAGCAAAACGGATAATCGTGATCTATCACCTACAACACATGTACTTAGAACCAAGTGAAGTGGACAATGTTGGTGCGTTGATCCGTACTTATGGGGACCAAAGCAGGATTGGAACGAGCATCAAGCTGGTCTCTAGCTCGCAGTGTGACGGAGCCCAAGCAGGCATAGTGCGTGGTATTATCTTGGCATACCTGTGTTGATGATTCAATATTCAGAAGATCAGTGTATTGGCTGTAAGCCTGAGTGCTGCCATACCAGTAGCCAAATGAATATGAGAGTGTCGCTGAAGATCTTCGCGCTCATGTGGGTCGTTAGCACGATTGCAGCCTGAGGGGCAAGATCGATAGAATTCTCAAAGTCGCCGTAATACTTATTCACGAGTGGGATGGATGCAGTGATGAGCAAACCCAAACTTTTGCATTTGAAATTCCTGCTGGTATTGTTAGTTTTATGGCCTTGGTAAAGTGTAGAAGACTAAGGATACCTGTCGTGTGTGTTACTAAGTAGAGCCGTTATAACCCATTCACCAGAATGGTATGCTGTGTGAAGAGACTTGACCACGAGTACAGGTGGAACTCTCTTCCGTCTGGGTAAATCCTTCAACTTTTCAGATTCGTCGTTGTTGAAGAGTGGGACCAAGCCGTCTGCAAAACTGGTTGTTGATGTGAGATTACAGATAAGGCTGCAATACTAGCGCAACAGACGTACTGATGGGACCCTTCTACGTGTGCAAGATAAGGAGAGTTGACGGGCAGTCCGCTTCCTTCCACTTGACCTACATCCAGTAGGACTTGCATTGCGTGATGTAACAGTAATTGCTTCGTTTGGTACTGACCAGGGAAAGTCAGTGAGTTGAGTCGAAAGGAAAGAGAGTCATTGTTATCTTTATGGCTTACCCGTTCCTCTCCTGCATTTAGAAATTGTCGACCTTCTCGCAGGCGACAATGGAGGGAATAGGCTACCCACTGCAAGCTCTGTGAATACTGAGCCGTTTCGAGCGCTAGATTGAATAGAAATCAGCAGATGAAATGGCAGCATAAAGATTCTTCTTCCATACCTTGCTGTTTACCCTTTGGGAAAGAGAAGACGCCTCGCAAGTCGGTGAGCGTAAAGTGGTCCTTCTTCGATGCTTTACCGCTCTTTTGAAGCTTTGCAGAGTGATAGAGCAGTATTTGATCTCGCCCTACCTCCAAAAAGTCGCCCACTAAGACATCGACCACGTCGTTCATTTCTAAAATAGGAGCTTTATGAGTGAATGTCCAAGATAGATGAAGGGTCGAGCGCACCTTGGAGCTGTGTGCCATCTTTTTGGCACACTCGCACCAGATTATCATCAAAGTAAAGTACCAAAACACTAGTGCCATTACTTATCCTAGCTGGAATGCTGAGGCAGAGTGAGTTGGCATTCCAAGCAAGGGTGAGGGGAAAGATGACCGTACACTGAGCGTAGAGTGCCAGCAAGAGGGAGAATAGAAATTGGTACTCCATTGCGAATTGTAACCAACTCATTTGTTCTGGTACCGAGATAGATGAGAGGCATTTGTGACTCTTCTGCCTCTTCGCTCGTGTTATCGTCTTCTTGACTGAATGCGAGCACAATTACGTTGTGCAGTTGAGCAAAGCTATCAGGAATCCAAGAGAACTGGCCGTCTGGTTGTTTCTGACCTTCACCTGACGGAAGATCGCGAAGAATGGAAGCATCGTAGGTATCCATCAGCTCGGGCGAGTCCAAAAGGCTGTCCTCTTCGGCGTCACCTAAAGTGAGGATGGGAGAGGGCGGATCTCCTATCCCGCCAAACGGATCAGGCTCTTCGCCCCTGAAAAGTGGTAAGAATATCCACCGATTGTCCTTTTCCTCCCTCCGTTGGCGCATGCCGAAGTGTTCTGTTAGTCGGTGTCCATCACCGGTAAAGTAGTCGAGGGAAAGCTGATCGAGCACGCGTTGCTTAAGTAGATACTGAAGATCAGTTGGTCTTGTTTCTACTCGATCTTGATCAGAGCCGATGAAAACAGCGTACTGCTCACATGGCAAAGCAAGGATAGGGTCCTGTTTCAGTGTGTCAGTATGGTATCCTCTTGCTAAACAAACCAATCATACCGTGCAGACACAGGTCACTAAATGTGAGTGTGGTGGATAGGGAACTTGAGAGGTGATGAACTTGGGGAGTCCTTCGTCCGGCGTGTAAGTCAACGATCCTAAGAAGAGGAAACTGCCTGTTGCTCCTTCACCAACAACCAATGGACCATGTAAAATCCAAACTCGTCCTGATAATAAGCAACATCAGTTTGGCAGGAATCAATGATTTATGAATCCCACAGCGCTCACCTATGCTCAAAGATGGATCCCTGAATTCACGCAAGCAAATAAACGTGATGCAACCGCTCGCCTGGTCGCTGCCTTCTTCTGGATTGAAGCGCGCAATGGTGAGTTGTGTACATTGTACAGGTGCCCACATACATAAAATGCACCTCTGATGATGAAGCCGAAGGCAAAGAGCGGTTCCTTGTCGCTATAACAATGACGCACGAGCAGGTACACGTAGGGCCTGCCCCGTCGGTGTCAGTTTGCAGCGAGGCTGCTCAGAGAAGGGCAAAAGCGTACATGAACACGCTCTTGTTCTCTACATACGCAGCAGCCACGAGCTCAGTTCGTGAGGAGCCTTTCTTGCCTGTACAAGTTGTTAGCTTCGTTTTTTGCACGCATTCGTTGAACAAAGGCCTAAAACTTTCGTATTTTCAATAAATATAAGTCAATTTAAATTTAAATTTCCATAAATTTAATTTAAAAATAATGATAAATAATTGTAAATAAATGGATAAATAATAATGAGAACCTTTCAGAATGACGGAGGCTGTGACAACAAATTCTTCTCGACTTGGAGATGAATCGAACTTACGCAGTTCGATCTTCAATCCGGTCTTGCCCGGTCGTGCCAGCACTACACAAACTTCGCTTCCACACCCCACTCGGGCCAACACGTTGCTGCTCGATGCTGCCATTCTCAGCGGCTCTTCGCCTTCGTCATCTCGTTCCATCGCAGACCAGTTGTCCAAAAGATTCCAAGAAGGTTTTTTCCCTTCCCGCCAGATTTCGTTTCTAATCCAAAAGAAAAGATGCATGCGCGGACGATCGCTCTGTGCTACTTGGCCTGCGCGGCGGCCATCGGCAGTCTGCTGTGGTTTGGTGACGAAGAGGCCTTTGGACTCTCGCTGCCGCGTGCCATCCAGTTCACCGTCCTCGGCAGTGCTCTGGTAGTTGGAATTGTGATCCGGCTTGGAGTCATCCGTACGGATTCTTCTCAAATTATGCACACTTAAATCATTCCAATTTTGTGTTTGTTTATATTTATTTCTTTCAATTCTTATAAATGATAATTAATTATTTTATTGAAAATCTCTCAGTGTTTGATTTGGTGTCGCCGCGAGAGCCGCATCTCTCGGGAAGCCGGTTTGCTGCTGCCGTAGGCATTCACCCATACGTCTCGCGCGTCGAGTTGTGGAAGCAACTCACGGGAAAGTACGTCCCTTGATGACGACCTTCCTCTTCTTCTGCGGGATCCTTCATCGTCGCGAACCAACAACAGGGAAGTGGAGAAGGATACGCCCTTCTCCAAGAACGCCAAGGATTGGGGCGTGCGTAATGAAAGCAATGCTATCGAAGTATACGCTGCCCTTCGACAGAATAAGAGCATCGTGCCGAATACGACGTGCGTACCATTCCTGATCTTGATCGTCACTGGGCTGGATTCCTGAATGATCATTGATCTCAGACAATATCGGCATCGCACGCACCGATGGCTAACGGGCATTCCTGATGCATTGGTTGTAGATACCAAGACCGGTAAGGTTGAGGGCATTCTCGAAGTGAAGTGCCGTTATGCCCGCGATATGACGACGTACCACCCGAACTCTGCTGTGCTGAAAAAAGATCTTGATGACTCTTTTACTTCAGAGTGGTACCACATCAAACAATGTCTGCAATTTATTACCACATGCCGCAAGTGCAGGGCTATATGGAGATAATGGACGTTGAATATTGTGACCTCATGAGTTACACAGAAAAGGTATGGTGCTTTGATCCCTGTACTTCGTCTCATTGATGGCGGAATGATTGCAGGGGAGCGTCATCTTTCGAATCAGTAGAGATCGAAAGTACTGGTTGGAAATGCTTCCAGCCCTAGTCGAGTTCTGGACGCACTTGAAACGAAATAGTCCTCCGCCAGAGAAGCACGAGAACAGCAAGTCACTCGAAATGTACACCACGATCCATGCATACAACCTTTGAGCTGTGTTTGTCTTTACACTGCTTGTTATGACCGGTGCTCAGGATGTCCCTAGAGATGGATTACACTGAAGTCGAGGATGTAAAGAAGAAGCGACGATAGTCTCGCACAGTTCATTGCAAATCCATTTATTTATGCGTAGCATCACCGTACTTTCTGATCACAGTGTCACCGTAGCCATCCCATCAAAAGTGATGTCCGCTGGGCCGTTCATCCATACTCTTTCAATGCATTGGTACGCGTCATGCTGGTCTCCTACAAGAAAATGGTTGGCTTAAGCCCCGTTGCTCATCACTTACACGACAGGGCGGCCGTACTCTTGCTTATGTGGTCCTCACCAAAGTCGACCTGTACTGACAGATCGCCACCTTTAAGGTGAGCATTAATCGGTTTTCTTGGATCCATGTGTCCCAACAGAGTGGCAACCACTGCACCAGCTGATGCTCCCGTTCCGCAAGCTAGTGTTTCGCCTACTCCACGCTCCCATGCCCTGGAGTGAAAGACCAGCGTGGGCCATCTACAGCTAGCAATTGGTATGTAGTACCAGTAATTGATATTGTTGTGAGGTAAGATCTGCACGAAGCCGACGTTGGTACCGCGGGGGAATATCGATCTGTCCTTCTCTAGCGCTGGGCCTAGCGTTTCCAGTGGTACATTATCGGCATCATCGACGAAGACGATAGTGTGAGGCACTCCCACAACGAGGGAGGATATCTGGTACTTCGTTCCCTCAAAATAGTAGTCCTCTAACAGTACGGGTAGGTGACCCTCATCTTCATCCTTCACCTGACCTGAGCAGGGAAGAGTGCATGCGATCTCGATGCGAGCGAATTTAGGCTTACCAAGATTCACCCGTATACTAGTTGCGTGTGCTCCTCCTGAGGTGACCGTGAGGTGTGTTTCCATAACTCCTACTCAGAATGGCATGGTGTTAGGCGGTTGGTTAGTGAAGAAGAGATCCCCGTACCGGCTGGTGTTTCTACGCGGAGAGTGGGACCTTCTTCCTTTCCCTGATTCTGTTGATCACACCACAACCACTCCGGCAAGAGCTGTCCGCGGCGTTCCCAAACAAGCTTCGCTGCACAACGGAGCGCATTCCCACACATGGGCGCGGCTGCATCAACCATAAATACACGAGCACATGATTTAGGTACGACTCCGGAATCTTTCTCAGCGCTGGGCATACCTGAACCATCAGGATTGTACAGCTCGAAGCTGTGTAATCAAGGAGATCAATGAAACGCGGCAAGTTGAGGGGGATGTATGTACCGAAAATGCAGAGACTTGCTATGAGAGGCAACAGGCGATGGCGGTAACAAAAGAGCCAGTCCATCGGCACCCACCCCAAAACGACGAGTGCACAGAGTCTTGGAGATGAAGCCGGCGCCACCGGCCCACACCGATCTCTTTGCAGAGCTAGCCGGTACGTACATCGGGAAGGCGTGTCTCGTGCCAGTAAGTGCTGTAAGGAGTGGCGACAAGGGTAGCTCTGACGACGCTGATGAGGGACATCTTCGATGATTCTTCGAGTGTGCCAGAGGTTCGCTGACCACGATGAAGTCGTTCCCCAGCCCTTGCATCTTCACGAAGGCCACATCCATCACTTTCTTAGCTTCTTCCTGTGTCATGTCTGTGGTGCAGTTATTTGTTATGTAGAGGTTGGGGCTCCAACTGATACGACAAGGAGCACTACTGTTGCAGCTAGAGTGGTGGGCGAAGGACGAAGAAAACACACAGCGAAGCCCTGTGGTACCCCACTCAAAACACCAACGGTGCTACCGCAGAACGTGATGCCTCCGATGTAGTTAGGACTTGGGAGCACGGCCTTAAGCCAACTTCCCAACTTTGCTGGCGCCTTTTCTTGTGCATGTACAATCATCTCGCACGTTGTCACTGATGTGAGGCTGCCTCTTCCCGTTCTCACTCAGAAAGGTACGCACCAATTTATGTTGAGCCTTAGAAAGGCGAAACAAGAATGATGAGAATGACCTTCTTTCTAACATAACGTTTCTATTTTTCTGCTATTAGTGTACAAAATATTAATGGCCAAGCTCAATTTCAGACTGAAGTTGACGTGTAAGGTACGTAGTTTTCCTTATTTTGGTAAAGAACTGCTAAATACTATATGGCGTTTTTTGATTTTTGCTCGGCCAATGCCAAATCAAAAAGCAACTTTCGTCTTAAGATCACGAGTTATCAAAAGAAAAGGAAGAGCTCTTTGCGGAGCACTTGTTGCGGGGCTTTCACTTGATACCGAACGACACCGGAGGAGGATGGCACTGACTCACACTCTGAAACTTCTCGTGCTGGTTGTGGTGGCCGCCGCGGCGCTCGCGGCCGCCGCGCCCTACGTGGTACAGCCCGTCGCGCCGCCGGAGGCCACTGTCATCTTCGACCGTGCGCGCTTCACCATCTTCACGCCCGCTCTTGTGCGAATGGAGCTCAAGCGCTCGTCTTCCACTGCTTTCGATGACCGCGCCACCTTCTCCATCATCAACCGCCAACTCCCCGTGGTGCCCTCCTTCACGACGGCGTTCCCCAACCCCAACACGCTGGTCATCACGACGGACCTTCTCCGCATCACC
Organism: Acanthamoeba royreba; assembly: GCA_000826365.1. Classification (NCBI taxonomy): domain Eukaryota; phylum Discosea; order Longamoebia; family Acanthamoebidae; genus Acanthamoeba; species Acanthamoeba royreba. The sequence continues at coordinate 23,800 of CDEZ01023257.1, read as the reverse complement.
TTCATACGCCCGTCGCCCGACGTCCTCAACTTTACGGCCGCTAATCTTCAAGTCGAGTTGGTCGTCGCTGGAAAGCCCACCGTGTGGGTCCCCGGCACTGTGGACACGCAGAACCTCAACGGCACCTGCGACTGGGCGCCGCCCGGATGGCCGGGCTCACTGGACTGCTATTCGAACCCGACGGAGTGCGTGCAGCAGTACAATCAGCTGTGGGGTCCGGGCCTCATCTCGCGCAGCGGATGGGCTGTGCATGATGACACACTCACGCCGCGCTTCCAGTCGACCGAACCGGCTCCAGGAGAGCTGCGCTGGCTTGACCTGACCAACGGTGCTTGGTCCAACTCATCGCTGACGCTGTCGCAGGATCTCTACTTCCTGGGACACGGCCACAACTATGTGCAGGCCCTGCAGGATTGGAGCTTGGTGTCCGGTCCGATCGTGCTGCCACCGCAGTCGGTCTTCGGTGTGTGGTGGAGCCGCTACTATCCCTACAGTGACGAAGCATTCCGGAAGGAGGTACAGTGCAGCTATTGTGTGAGTGAAGTGACTCGCAGATTGGACATTGTTATTCACATTCCTGTTCGTTGTTCTCGTTTGCACCAGGTGCTGCAGCCGTACCACGACAACCAACTGCCTCTGAACCACGTGTCGATGGATATGACCTGGTACTAGGACGAGCGTTTTGGCCCCTCTCCTCCGTCATTGTTTTCATTCTGTTGTGATCGTCCTGCAGGCACATCCTTCCGCAAAACGTGACCGGGTGCAACCCTTGGGGAGGCTGGACATTCAACAATACACTCTTCCCCGATCCCAAGGGCTGGATCTCGTACCTTCACAGCTACAGCAACGCCCTTGGCCACCCGCTCCGCCTCTCGCTCAATCTACATCCTCAGACAGGTTTGGATCACTGCCAGGCCATGTACCCTCAGGTGGCCAAGGCCGCTGGTATCGATCCCAAGACTTTGGCGGTGGTCCCGTGCAACCTGGACAATCAGACCCTGAGCGACATCATGTTCAACCTTGTGCTGGACCAGTCTCCTCTCTCAGGGGTGGACTACACGTGGACGGACTACAGCGGATGCTCTGCGTCGTTGGGGCCGGTTCCCATGCAGTGGTGGAGTAACTACGTCTACGTGGAACACAAGAACATCGTTACGAAGACCCGGCCGATGATCCTGTCGCGCTACGGAGGCCTCGGCTCACAGCGTATGCCCGTCGGATTCTCTGGGGACACATTCCAGGTGAGAGATGATCTTCCTTCATTCCATTGAATGTGACCTGTCGGAGCTAAACTCATGAATGTGGCTCTGCAGGCCTACAACACCTTGGAGTTTGAGATTAAGATGACTCCAGTATCGTCCAACGTTCTGTTCACCTACTGGTCGCATGACATTGGTGGCTACCACAACGGCACTGACTGCCCAGGCACCGATAACCCGAACGACCTCTTCGGAATGGAGCTCCTTCTCCGATGGATGCAGTTCGGAGCCGTCAGCCCCATCTGGCGTACGCACTGTGAGTGCAATCGGAGCTTCTGGACATTCCCCTACTTCGATCTCATGCGTCAGGCCTTCCAGCTGCGCAACGCCTTAGGACCCTACATCTACACGTCGGCCCGTCGAGCCTACGAGACGGCCACCGGACTACTCCATCCTCTCTACTACGAGTGGCCGGAGGACGACGCCGCCTACAACTACACTACCACGCAGTACATGTTTGGATCGGACATTATCGCAGCACCCATCAGCCAGCCCTCCGATTCCAACGGCTTGGTGGCCAAGGACGTGTGGATTCCGCCTGGCCGATGGGTCTCTTGGGACGGCAGGACCGTGTTCGCCGGGCCCCGCGTGTACTCGCGATCGAACTGGACTCGCGCTGACCTTCCGCTGTTCGTCAAGTCCGGAGCGGTCATCCCGATGAAGACCATGGCCGACGTGAACACTCTTCAGCCGGTGAGCAACCTCATCTGGGTGCTCTTCAACCTGCAATCCAACTCGCCGAGCGGCAGAGGCAGCCTGTATGAGGACGACGGCATCAGCTTGGATTACTCTCTGCCGGTCGGCACCCTCACCTGGACCGAGCTGACCTACGTCACGACGACCACAGCGCCGCCCTCGCTCCCTTCATCGACCACGACGGTGATCAACATCAACCGCTCGGGATCCTACCCCGGCGCGCCTAGTCAGCGCAGACATATGTTGCAGCTGCGCGGCGCTCAGCGGCCGCCGCAGAGCGTCAGCTGCAACGGACAGACAGTGCCGCCAGCGGCGCCGGGAGTGGTGCCTGGCTGGTATGTGAGCGGGCCCAACCCAACTTCGCCCATGCTCGAGCCCGAGGGCGCGCTGGTCATCAGCGTGGGTACCCAATCCACCGCACAGGAGACTACGGTGATCATCAACTGGTAACTGCATTCAGCCGTCAAAGCAGATCAAACACACGCACTCGCTTCCATCGATGATGGATGGTGTTAGTGGATAGGATATTTGGTGTTAAGAGTGTACACATGGTTGCAACATGATGACCTTTTACATTTCTTGCTCCCTCGTCACTGATGGAGTAGAAGTTGTTGCTCCAGGTGGAGTGAGTGATGCATTCGAAATCATCATCAGTATCATCATGAGAAGGTGGTGGGTTGTCTTGACTGTGACCGACTTGTACTTTCGTCCAGTTCGTGCACTTGTATGGATATAACATATAGCGGCGTACTTTTGGTAAATGGAGAATCTTCCGAGCCAATAACACGAATGTCAGAAAAATACAACAATATATATTTACCTTTAATATATAACAATTTATAAATATCTCTCTGCAGCAACTTTTAAAAGAGGATGGAGGCAGAGGTACAACACGGTACTGACTACGATGTGATCGTTCTAGGCGGCGGTTTGGCCGGCCTGCGCACGACACAGCTCCTCGTGCAGCAAGGCCTCTCTGTTCTTTGTCTTGAAGCGCACTCGGTCCGGCCCTTCAGGCACGTGTGTGCTGTGTGTGTGGACCTCAAGTTTTGGTTTATTCGTCGCAGGAGGTGGGTGGCCGGACGCGTAGCGTGGAGAGGGAGGGGTATCGATGGGACATTGGCGGGCAGTGGCTGGGACCCACCCAGACCCGCATGTTCGCCTTGTGCGACGAGCTCGGGCTCTCTACTTTTCCTCAGTACACCCAAGGTGCCCAAATTTATTTTATTAATTATATAATTATATAATTAATGGTTATTTATTTATATTTATTTGCGGTCTAAATGTTCCGGTAAACCCAAACATTCAGAGCTGACGCGAAAAGTGAACAGGGAAGAAATGGATGGATGTGTTAGGCACGAAGAAGACATACACGGACACCATCCCGCCGCTGTCCATCGCTTCGCTCATCGATGTGCAACTTAGCATCTGGCGGTGCGACGCGCTGGCCAAGACAGTACCCAAGGGAAGGTACTGGCTTTCGTGTTCATCGATCGGTGAACCCATTTCCTTGATGCTCAAGTGGGTATCTCGTTATGTAAGGCCACAAGATTGTCCCGATGCCAAGAAATGGGACAGCATGACCGTGCGTACCTGGATGGACAAGAATCTGCGGACTGATGGAGCAAAAGCAATGTGGGACATTGGCGTAAGGTTGCAGCCACAGCTCTTTTGTTGCAATTACTCAAATCTGATTCAATACGAACACTCTCTAGGGCGGTGTACTCTTCGGATCCGGAGGAGATCTCCTTTCTCTTCTTCCTACACTACATGCAGTACGTTTAGGAAACATTGTCGTTTGTAGCTTGTACTCAGTTCTGTCCTTTGATGAAGCTGCGCTGGCGGCTACATGGTGCTCGTAGACGTTGAAAACGGAGCTCAAGAAACTCGTATCCAAGGTTCCGCCCATGGAGTGTCCCTGAAGCTTGCTGAAATTCTTGGTTTGTCTCCACCATAACGGCGTTCTGCACCTGGAGCTGACCGAGTCTCACTAATGTATAGGAGACCATGTTCGATTGAACAGTCCTGTCTCTGGAATCGTACAGACTTCAGATCAGGTAACCGTATCTATTCAGGATGGAACATCTTACACTTGTAAACGTGTTATGTACGACTGCGATGAAGTTGGCAGAACTTCACAAACTAACGTTTTCGCACAGTGTCACAGTTCCTCCCTTCCTAGCCAACAAGATCAAGTTTGAACCAGCTCTGCCCATGCGCCGACAGCATCTTGCTCAGCGCATGCCTATGGGTCAAGTCATTAAGGTAATGAGTTGCTCGATGAAGTAAACGTTTCGCTTGTCTGAGAAATGTCGTACAGTGCCTGGTGTTCTATGAAAGATCTTTCTGGCGTGAAAACGGCTATGTTGGTGTGTACAATCCGATCCACCACTTAGGGTTTCAATAACGCTACAATCTCTTCTATCAGGTGAACTCGTTACAGATAGCGAGGGGGTATCAATCGGTTTTGATGCCAGCATTCCCGAGATAGGACAGCACGCTCTTGTTGCCTTCTTTGACGGCAATCCAGCACGTCAGTGGAGTGAAAGGACTCTAGAAGTGTGCTATTCCCTCTGCGATCAAAATGAGCAGAATTAATCGTGATGTGTTTTAGGAGAGAAGGGCGGAAGTAGTGAATACCTTCGTGAAATACTTTGGGGAAGAGGCAGCTAATCCTATTGACTACATAGAGCAGAACTGGTGTAACGAGGTACCTCCAGTGCCAAGGCCAACACTTATCAATTGGTTGTTCAACTGTATGCCGGCACACAGCCCTGGGTGCAGGGGGGTTATACAGGCCTAATGGGTCCCGGCGTACTGACCACGTGCGGAGAAGCCCTCTCAGCACCAGTGGGCCGAATTCATTGGGCCGGCACCGAGACTGCAAGTATGCCTGATCTGTCTGCTTCCTTCCTACTGGCACATTGATCTTATCCCTTTCTCTCCAGCTGTATGGCCAGGGTACATGGAAGGCGCTGTGCAATCTGCCGAAAGAGTGACCGACGAAGTTCTCTCGGCACTAGCTGGTGCGTTATCAGTGGTTGGTGATCATTTTTACCTTAGCTCAACATCCCGGATATATAGGACATGTGCTGCCGTACCCCCAACCGGCTACCACGACGCCACAGCGACCCTCTAGACTGCCCATTGGCAAGACCGTACTTGTCCTAGCCGCGCTTGGTGCGGGCGCTGCTGCCGTGTGGGCCTGGAATCACAAGCTCACGCTCATCACCACGGCGGTATCCTGCTTTGTAGCGCCGCGAAGCTCCGGGTCCGTACCGTGATCATTTTCCCGTCGGAAGAACCCGGTCAACCGGCGCATTGTTCGGAAGTTTCCGTGTCACTTCCGGGCAAATCCGATGGAATGTCATCTTTTTACCGGACAGGTCGCTAACGGAGAATTTTGGCAAACTACAAAAACGCGTTTGGTCCAAATGTTAATCTTCTCAACACATCGGTACAACCGAGTCGAACAAACCCACACATACAACACAAATCAAAATCGCATAAAACATGTCGCAAGAGCAGCCACTTCGATTCGAGCCCTCCCAGTACGACATCAGCTTTATATAGATTTCCTTCGTACAAAACAATTAATTAAGACAAATGCGCCTCAGGGAACACATGGAGCACTGCCGCACGCAGTTCCTCACCGAGGGAGGCAAGGCGCTGGCAACATGGGGTAGTGCCGCCGCCGTCTTCACGACCCTTATGTCCCTTGCCTGTACATCTTTCACCATTCGCTTTGTGTCCGATCTTTTCGAGTCTCACATTCTTCTGCCAATCTGCAGGGCCGGCCTACCGAAATCGGTTTAACTGGAGAGGGCAGATCTTCTGCACAATGGGTACGGTGGCTCTCAAGCAACCAGTGAGCCTGGCTGGAGCGTGCTGCTGACGTGTTCCTTCTGTTGCTGGGTTAACCTTGCAGGCGCGGCCATCTGTGGTTTCTGGATTCGAGGCGAGGAGGCCGTGGTCAGGTGCCATCACAACCGAGACGCTCAGAGGCTCAGGGAGCTTCGCGAGAATCAGACGTCCTGGTAGTCAGCACCAGGCAGTCTCGTTCAGTTCAGGTTTTTGTTCAACGCTTCACTCTTTCTAGCTCTGTCATTGTGTATCTACGCCTCAACAATGGACCGTTTTCCATTGCAAACGTCTCTCCACTCTACGAGTTAGGTTCCGTTTTGCTGGACCATTAGCCAGCGTCGCCAGTGGTCATTGTCATGTAAGGAACGAGCAGGGGCGAGCCTTGAAGGGATGATCAGGAGGCGTTGTTGCTCACAATAATGACCCACCCAACAAACAGATAAAAGAGGAAGACCGGATATGCCACCAGTATTCCACGACCCACTTTGTCTGGCGGCATCATCGCGACTATGAAGCCCCACGATGCTGTGGTGTAGAAGAAGGGTACGTACACCGTTAGCACTCAAGTTCGTACGGTTCACAAAAGAGAACTAGTACCGATGATTGACCAGCAGTAGGCTCCGCCAACAATGGCGATCCGTAAGATCGTGTTCTTCCAGAAGAGACAGGCAATTGCTGCAGCATCCAGGGGTGCCAGGCAATACCCGATCACGCACACGCTAGCAAACACCGACCTGTGTGCCACGATCAGGTTCTACCCGCTGTAGGCTCATAGAAATGCAAACGTACATATGCCCGCCCAGCAGGATAGCGTTGACAGAGACCACAAAGCTACCTACCCACAAAACTGTCATGGTGATCGTGAAGACCAGCGCACGATCTACGTCGATGCCCAAGGAGACCACACTGCACGACGCGGAAGTGAGCCCCAGCTGTGCAGTAACCACCGACACCTGAGAGGAATCAGCGTACAACGCCAGCACAAACGAAAACACCATCGGCCCCCACAGATCCCCTGGAGCAGGCAGGTTGCTGTTTCGTGAGTCCTGGACTCCAGCTCAAATCATAAGCACATGGTACGTACAATTGCGCAGCTCACGACTTCGTCTATTGAAGAACACTGAGAAGGGCAGCAGTATGTGCATCAACTTCCACAACACCGAGAACGCATCCCGCCACTGTGCGAATATTACATTGTTAGCTTTTATTATTTTCAAATAATAAATTTTAAATATCAATTTTATGAATAAATAAAATATATGCAAGTTTCTGTCTTTATAGTGAACGCAACGTACAATCGTACGCCATAGAGGTTCGTCCAGCGTGCCAGGATCCGAGGCAAGTAATGCAGCGATACGCGCCTCCTCTTCTGCCTGACCTGGAAAAAGCTCGTCCTCTGGCGTTTTGCTTCTAACCGCCGCTTGCTCACTGGACACGTCACTCGTTGTCTTTGTTTCGGCAGCCGCAGGAGGCTTGACCACCACCTTCTCGCGGCTGGCGGTAGTGCCCTCCTTGGTAGGCGGCACCTGCCCAGGGAAAAGCTCGTCATCGTCGTCCTTCTCCATCACCTTCTCGGCCTGCTTGGGGGAAGCGGGAGCTCTGGGTGGTCTGTTTCACCAAGAGTCACCAAAGTGAAATTGTTTACGAAAACTGAAACTGTTTCGTATTTTGTTTCCTTTACCGGTTGTCTGATTTTGGCGCGAAAGTAGCGGGGAGACCTTCTTGTGCTGTTAGGTGTTGCAATTACCTGCACTAAGGGCAAGAATGGAACGAATGATTTACGATGAGGATTTGGCCAAGGCTTGGGCAGAGGTAAGATTCTTGCGATTGCGATTGTCCCCCCTCCACTTGGTACTTATCAAATCAATTATGCAGGCCCCTGACGCCTCGTTCGAGAGAGACCCCTACCACAAGTATGAGCTGAGCGATAGGGATGGGTAGGTGACCCCTTTCATCCTGCTTCTTTTTTTTTCTTATTGCAAATTTCAATTTGTGGTAATCACGTGCAGCAGCGGTCTTTGTAATGAGGAGAATCTTAGCAACAGTGCCCTCTACTTGAACAACGCGTTGTCCTTGCTCGGGATGTCCGCGCCCATCGATGAGCTGGTCCAGATGGCAGATAAGTCGCTGCCTCTCTCCGCGACCACGCTCACCCAGCTTTTTGACTGCTTCTACACGCTACTACGGTTACGTCAGGTACGCAAGCAGTCACAACAGCACGTAGCCCATGCAGTTACGCTCACTGGTAGTTGTGTGCGTGGGAGCAGGAGGCGCAAAAGCAGCTGGATCGGAAATCGGATGACCTGGCTCAGTCGCTGTCGCAGGAGCACAGACTCGCTGCGGACAAGGTTCGCTGCCAGCCGCTCGCTTCATAGCCAGCGCACGTCAACCTGATTGTGGTGATGGCGCTCTTGTACAGAAACGGTTGAAAGATCGAGTGGATCATTTGGAACGCGAGTCCGCTATGGCTCAGGCACGCGAAAAGGCTATGAAGGAGAATGTTGAGAAGGAGAAGTCGAAGTGGAATCTCGAACGTCAGGAAATGAGGAGGCAGTTGCTGGCTCTTCAACAAAAGGATAATCAATACTTGGTACCATCAATCAGGCCTGCCATTATGAGGCCAGTACAGCTAACTCCACATTGATCAGCACGAAATGCGCAAGAAGGAGAAGGAGTATGAGCGGCTCCAACAGACGCTGCAGCAGTACGTAGCGGAGAGGAAGGTAGCCTCAAAACGGGCGTCAGAACTTCTGGGCTCGACCAACGCATCAACATCCAGTTCCTCAAGACTGCCACGAACTGCCGTGCCAGCCACACCGCTGAAGAACAAGCAGACGGTAAGACCGAACACCGGGTTTGCATTTTAATATGTGCTTGACACAACCATCGCCTTATGTAGGATGAGGACATCTTCAGAGGTATAGTAGCATCGTATGAGCGAAAACAGGAAGTGCTTCGTGAGGAGAACAAGTCGATTCGTCAAACCATCCTCAATGTCAAAAAGAGCATTGCTAGTGCCATCCCTGACAACAAGGTAAGGTGCTCCAGCATCTCGACAAAAGGGAAGCGTGGGCCAGAGAGTTTGCTATGGACCTCTGGAGAGACTGTGAATATCTTTTATCCCACGCCTCCCAGCATGATTTTACCTACCTTCTGGCTACTTATCCACTCCTGCTGCGTCATTGTTACTTAATTATGGGTCTGTTTCTAAGCAGGAGCCAACAAAGCCTGATGAGCAGTATCTGGAGATGCCTGTCGCGGTGTTCCGCAGAACAATGGAGAAACAAATTGAAAAAGATGTGGCCACTCTCAAGGAGCTTGCTTCATCGAGACCAGTAATCCCAGTGCCTGAGGAGGCACCCACCAGGCTGCCCCCCACCCTGGCTGCAATTCTGGGTATATCCAGCCATATGCCTTACCACTTGATTTTATATCTCATGCTTCACACAGCTCGCGCTGAGGCCATGACACCAAAGCGAGACGATGGAACCAGTGATCTGAGCATGTTGAGACGGAAGCTGGGTACCGCGATAGATTCATTGAGTTACTTGGCTATACATAATACTTTTATTTGTATTGTCTCACAGAGGAGCAAGCGGCTCTGTTAGAGAATCAAGAGAAGCTTGTATCCATCGCCCTTCACACTGTCACTCATCCAGATCAGGTTGCTCCTTCCGCACTGCATGCATGTGTCCGCCTTTCGCTCACTTATAGATCTCTTCCCTAAGGAGGGTAACAGTAAGCCGAGTACAAGGAAGGCCGCCAAGCACCTTGCTGTAGATGATAAAGAAAACCTGGACGGGAATCTTTCGTTCATCTGAGGAAGGAGCTCAGATGAACCAATCATTAAGGCCATGATGACCTGAAGTGGTTCGTTTGCCCTCACGGAGATTCGGCAAGTGATCAGCGTTCTTGAAATTTTTGTGTAAAAAAAATACAAAATTGGTTTGCGCAATTTCCGAATTTATTTATTTCTGAACTCGTGCCGGCGGTACGGCCAAAGAGAACGTAGTAGAGGAAGAAGAAGACCACGATGGGCCTTTCCGCCACGCTGTACCGTCTTCGGTGGCGCATCTTCACTTTCCTCACGTTCCTCTACGCCTTTGGCATAACTCTTTATGTACTGCCTTTGCCTCAATACCGAGCCCCCGACAGTACCGCCTACCTCTTGCCAATTTCAGAATTAATTAACAAAATTACTTTATTATTTAATTTATTGATTTATTTATTTCCAACACAACTTAAAGGGACATGCATGCTAACTGAGATACTTGGCTTTGTTGGTAGTCGCCGTGCCGATGGACCTGACCAAAAGTGAGCCCGTGCATGTACCACCAAAACCAAGAGGTGCTGCTGTGCTCCAGTGGCTCATTTGTGGAAGTTGTGGCCTGATTCCTTCAATCATGCACATTGTGGCGAACAGTTGACACGGAGCGGGAACGCACGCTCGCTGAGCGACGACAGGCGGTGAAGGCAGCGATGGAACACGCATGGAGTAACTATGTGCGGTATGCTTGGGGAAACGGTAGCGGCATAGCCAACATGAATGAGTGCATACTTGCAGTGTTTTTCTGATCGTAAGCTTCACATCAGACGAGCTGCGACCGATCAGTAAGACCGGACATAATTGGATGGGTAACGGTCAAGGGGTACGCACGCATGGCACCAAGCTGATGGCCCTGTGCGTGCAAGAAGGCTGAGTTTACTCTACAGGCATCGATCATTGATAGCTTAGACACACTCTATCTGATGAACATGATGGATGAGTTCAAGCGTGCACGCGACTGGGTTGCTTCATTCGATTTCATCATGGTAGTCGCTTGCTTCATCTTGCACACACATGCCATAACCCTTTGCACCCCTAACCACCCAGGGCGGTTCTGTAAGCACATTCGAAAATACTATCCGAATTCTAGGCGGCCTGTTGTCTGCATACGACTTGTCGCTTGATGTAAGTTCGACCAGCCCGTGATAATTGATAATGTCTTGTCTTACAGCGTCTTGTAGCCTATTTTCTTGCAGAAAGCTAAAGAGGTTGGACAAGGTCTCTCCAAGGCATTCGTGGGCCACTGGCCCTTCACCAGCATCGATATGCGGTCGTAAGTGCACAATTTCCTTTTAACATGAATGTTGGTGCAATCTGCTCAAGCTCAAGCTTGGTGTTTAGCGGTCGCGGTGGCTGGAGCTGGATGGGACAAGCTCTCCTTTCAGAGGTGGCCACAATCCAGGTAGAGTTCATCACGCTCAGCAAGCGAGCTGGTGAGCCCTCGTACGCCAAGACCGTTACAAAGGTAGGTTCTGGCGCTGATCTGGTAGTTACTGTCTCATATCTAATCATTCTTCATGTAGTACATTGAACAACTCGACTCAATGCAAAAACCGTATGACGCGCTATACCCACTGTACCTTTCTACATATGGCAATTCCTTTGGTACTGGACACTCTGTAGAGAAAAAGATGACACGCTGAGTGGTGCTGAATTGTGATATTTTCTACAATTATCGCTGCAGCGGACTATGATAACCAAAGGATTTCCCTGGGTGCTATGGGCGACAGCTTCTACGAATATCTTATCAAGACTTGGTGAGCCTCTCTGCTGTCAGTGTAGCATGCCCGCAGCACGATCTGATGGTTTCTGTGACTGTAGGTTGCTAGTTGGTAAGACGCAAGAAATGTTCTATCGGATGTACGTTGAGTCAGCAGAGGCAATCAGGAAGCACCTCATCGAGAAGTCTCAACCGAGTGGTCTTACCTACATTGCTGAGCGTCGTGGTTCGGAAAATGATCCCAAGATGGATCACTTGGCTTGCTTTGCTGGTGCGCGCATCGTGCTTCTATCTTGTGATTGTATTGCTAATGCCCAATCATAATCAACAGGTGGGATGTACGCTTTAGGATCCCGTCACCTTCGACCAGAGCACAGTAAGCCTTCTTTGTTTGTGCCTGTCTCCGTACATGATTGATGCTTTAGTTTCTACTCCAGAGCACTTAAAGGACGTTCATCTCGAACTCAGCGCTGAGATAACACGCACTTGCTACGAGATCTACCATCGCTCCCCCACAGGCATCTTCCCTGAGATTGTGCATTTCAATGACCATTCCAAGGACTACAGGTTTTCACCTTCCTTGCTTCATCCAACGCGACTCGACAGCAACTAACTTCTTCGCTCTAGTGTGCAGCGAGATCCTCATTATATTCTAAGACCGGAGACCGTGGAGTCACTGTTCGTGCTCCATCGAGTTACTGGTGACCCCAAGTATCAGGAGTGGGGATGGGAGATATTCAATGTACCTCCTTTGCTACACTTACTTGCAGTGATGATTGGAATTCCTCACCTGCTTTTGTGTTCATAGTCTCTTGTCAAAAGCTGCAAGGTAGCGAATGGATTCAGCGGTATTCGAGATGTGAACGTAGTACCTCCGACACACGATGATCTTCAACAGAGCTTCTTCCTCGCCGAGACTCTGTACGCTCCTCATCTCGATTTTAGTACTATCAGTTGTGGACGCCTAACCCTTGGTATCCCACAGGAAATACTTGTATCTCCTCTTCTCACCGGAGCTGATCGACATTGACGAGTGGGTGTTTAACACCGAGGCTCACCCAGTGCGGATCCACCCAGCAAATGCTCCTTACCCAATTCCCTACTAGTGTAGCCTACCATCGGTTACTCTGGATATGTGATGGATCGTACGCAGCTTGAAACCGATCTATTAACATAAACAGCCACCAGAATCTCTGCCCTGAGGGGCAAGAGTGAGTGTGGCGACCGCATCTATCTCCTCCTCTTCCCTATGTTGGATGTAGCTTGCAGCCATCGATACGAATACCAAGTCCACACTGTGCCTGTTCTTCGCGCTAACGTGAAAATGTGGCACATTGCCATGCTTGCGGCACCACTCCTCCGCAGCTTCCGTCGTTACGCTCTTCTGTTCCACGTCCATCTAGGCACGAGTTCACGGATTCGTTCATCATCAGCGATGATCTCTCAACAGGTTGAAAAATCATTCTTACCTTGTTGCCCAACACAGCAAAGTGTAGGTGATTGGGACTGGTCGCTTCGAGGAAGGAGCTCCTCCAGTACTCTAGCCGTTCCAGGGACGTGGGATTGCTAACGTCATAGACAAGTAACACGACATCGGCACCACGGTAGAATGCTGTACCGAGTGAGGAAAAGCGTTCCTGCCCAGCTTTATGCAACCAGCACTCAGACAAGGAAGGTCAGGGCAGGACTTCGCCAGAGTGGGTTTGGTATATACCAGTGTCCCAGAGTTCAACTCTGACATGGCAATTCCCCGCTTCGATCGTCCTTGTGAGGAAATCAGCACCTAACCAAAGAGGAATCAGCTCAATATAGGAGTTCACTGGCCATGTACAGTAACACCTACCAATGGTGGGTTTATACTTCGAATCGAATGGATTCCCGGCGAAGCAATTGGCCAAGGAGGTCTTTCCAACCCTGCACACATGTTTAGTGCGTCCCACTCTCCGTTCTCATGCATGATGAGGAGGAATTCACCCTGCTTCGCCAAGCAAGAGGACTTTCATTACCCGACGAGTTGGTTTGGAGTACGTGTATGGGTCCATGTTAGATGACAGTTTCTTCCTCACTCCTAGGAAGAAACTGTCATCTTTTAACCCTCAAGCTTGTTGATTGGTGGAGGAAGGGCAGTCACTTCTGCTACGCCGTGAAGTTCACTTCTGGCCTTACCGTATTCTTTCTTTCGCGAAACCGTTTTATTTTGGAGAAATGATTCCTATTAGGCAGAAACTCTGCCCTCGTGCGAAATCGTTTCAAAATATTCCTAACTTTAATACAAGGCAACAACAGACAAGCAGCATGAGCAGCGAACAGGCGCCACATCCGCTCGTGGAGCGGTTCCCCATGAACGCTACCTCTCAGGAGCCGCGCGAGGTCGAGAGGTACTTCCAAAACAGAGCCATCCAACTGCTCTCCTCAGGTAAGCTTGCAGTTGTAGTTAGTGTGCCACATGCGTCACTCCCAACGTCACTCTATCTCACTTTCTTGAACTTGTGGTGTGTGATATGTGCATGGACTTCACTACACTTTTTATCTGTCTATTCAGTAAAGATATACAGGTCAATTTTCTGGTTTTGGTCGCTAACCAAACTTACCCAACTTCAGGCTGGAAGTTTACGGGCAAGTATGCACGCACTGAGTGGGGTGCGGTCACGTCAGCTGAGCACGAGGACGAACCGGGGAAAGTCTACCATACTGCCTACATCTACGCTGACAAAAGGTATCTTTGATGAGAGAAGAGAGAGGGATCGAGAAAGAATGGGAATTGATCATTTGCATGTGAATGGACATTCACACAGAGGACATGGAGTGTTTACAGAGTGGATCAAGGCGCACCCGGAATACACGGTCGTGACCACACCGGATTGCGAGCTGGAAGTTTTTCTCACGAAGCATAAGGTCCCCTTTGCCGTAGCGCGCAAGCCCCAATTCGAAGAGTACGCCATGATCGAGCAGTTCTACGGCAACAAGGTCACCCGTCGTTCAGGTTGTCCACTCTTTCTCCCCTCTAACTTAAGCGCTTCTAACAGTTCCCGTTCAATCCTATGTTCACTGACAAACCCATAGGAGTACACCTCATGAATCACATTGATGAGGGCCTGTACATTCTCAAGCGTGTAGGTGCTAGCGAGTTGGCCATGCGTGCGTACGCCATCCATCCCATTCTACAGGGCGACAATGAGCTGGCTGCCTTCTGGGCCTCAGATCAGGTACATTCACCACCTCACCTTCTGAGGGATGACCACCATCAATAGATGACCACGAAGATGGATCAAACAACACGCGCAGGTGGCGAAGATGGACCGAAGAGTCTTGCTGCTGGCCATGGAGTATCGGTACACGGCCAACAACTACCTTTCCTTCAAGTCTGTGGAAGATCCCATAAACCTGTCGCCCATAGCGGAGGTCAATACCATGCTGGTCGCTGATAAAGTCCAAAACCGTAAGGACTTTGAGATCTACCACAAAGGTGCAGTTCAATTCAATGCTCTGGAATATGACATCGTGGTGATGATGGTGGTGACCGGATGCAACAACAGGCACCCACCAGCGTTCCGACAGGCTGGACGAGTACTTCCACCAGTGGCTGGACAAGTTGGGCATCTCCGAGGAGCACTACCAAACTTTGCGCAAGGAGATCCTCGAACGCACTGTCCTACCGACATCCGACGTCTAGAGCTTCCTAGCAATGCCGCATGCGTGCTGCCTAGACCTCCTGGAGGGACTGGAGAATGCATGTTTGTAACGACTCCTTCCACTCGTATCGCGTACGCGCTACAGTTCGATCATGTCAAGTCCCATACCTAGCAATGTTCATTCAAATGAATATTCCTTCCAAAACATCCGTCCGCGTTCCCAAGCAACCGGCCAGACTCTCGTTGTTGGTTGGAGCGTCCTCGGATACACCCCGCA
>CDEZ01023250.1:17607-34839 GCA_000826365.1 Acanthamoeba royreba | reverse complement strand
GCACTGGCCGCTGCTTCATGATGATCACGAGCCCATCAATGCATGGCCGGGCCCGGGCGAGAGGCTCGGATCTCCAGGGCCTGCATACCGCGCCGGAACCCGGCCCCGGTTGGTCGTCGTGGGGAGAGAGCTTACTCGGGCGCGTCCACACTGTGCAGCCACACAGGCCTGTCCTCTCTCTATTCGTCGGTCTCTTCATCACCGGCGAATGTGGCCATGAACAGTGATGCCACCGCGGGATTGCGAGGCCTATGGATGGGCCGCGCCGCAGCAGCCGGCGTCTGCTGTGGCTGCCCGGCTGACCTTGCAGCCTCCTCGTTCTCGTCGCCGCTCGCCTCGCCTTCTTCCTCCTCTTCCTCTACCTCGTCCTCCTCGGCCTCGTCCTCTTCTTCCTCTGCTTCAGCTTGTAGGAACTCTCCACCTCGGAGGTGCGCGTGCTCGGCTTCGTCCACAGTGGACTCCCTGTCGAGGATCTCCTCGTCATCATCGTCATCATCATCCCTCTCCCGCTCCTTCCCCTTCTCCTCTTCTTCCTGGAGCTCCACTGTCACGGCGGGTGCCTCGCTCCACCACCGCCAGCCTGCTACTTCGTCGTCTCCTCCTTCTACTTCTTCATCCTCTTCTTCCCCGGTCTCCTCTCGGCTCTCTTCCTTCTCCTTACGTTCGACTACTTGTTCTCTTTGTGACGTCCTCGCCCTCTTCGTGGGTGAGCCGTTGTCCACTTCGTCATCATGGTGATGGTCCTCCTCCTCCTCCTCAGGCTGTTGTTGTTGGTCTGCTGAGAGCTTCCGCTTCTTCAATCCCTGGGCAGCATCAGGCCGGTCGTGATGATGATGATGAGGAACCGGAAGACGCGAGGAGGGTGACGGAGCAGCAGGAGGGTCCATTGCCGCTGGTGCACCAGCTGAGGATGATGGTGATAGTGATGACGCTGGGCCGAGGTAGGCTACCGGGGATGCTGGCGCTGCCGCCCGGGCCGGACTCGCGCTGCTTGGATGAATGTGTGAGTGGCGGCCCTTCTCCTCAAAGGCAGCGTGCGGCCGGCCTCGTTGCTCGTTGGCCAGTCGTTGGCGGGGATCGGCCATGTCAGGTGGACTCTCCGGAGGAGAGAGAGCAGGCGTGGCAAAGGTAGCTTTGGGGTGTTGTCGGTAGCCCAAGATACAGTAACTCGGAGTGAAAATCCGGAGGATGGAATGGGCGCAGTAGTCAGATACTCGAGTGATCCCCTGAAGTGAGTGTTTGGAGTCGAGAGTGTTGTCGTAGAGTGTCGTTACGGGTCGGCGCGAGTGCTGCAGATAGTACCGATGGTGTAGGGCTAGGTTGGTTGGTCTAACCAACGCAGGCAATTGATGGTGAGTGTTCGTGGGTGGTCTCGAGTGAGCAGCGCAACTGCCTCGCGAATGTGACGTAGGACCAGTTGCCGCGATAAGTGAGTGGAAGGTGTGTGTGTGGTGAGCGTACTGCGCTTGCAGTGGGTGAACTTGCAAGGGAGGAGAGGTGTGGGGCGGGTGAAGTTATAAGTTATAAGGCTGGCGGTGGTGAGCTCGAAGTGTGGGCGCCTGTGGAAGGAGCATGTAGCAGCGCGCGGAACGGATGATGTATCCCCTCGAAGACCCAACGGCAGGTGGCGGGAGCAGCGGGAATGAGCTGCGCTTCAGGAGGACAAGGCTGCGGATGCCCGAGGCCGCAGATGATACGCGTGATGTACCTGGGTTCGCGTGTATGAGCACCCCTCCACGGATAAGACCGACAAACACGCGCAGACGGGTGAGGCACCTTGGCGTCACCGCCGCAGAGTTTCACAGTGTGGCCGCCAGAGATGCTCAGGCCAGCCCGCTGCAGCACTTGAGCTCGGCGTCCTGAGCTGTCCATGTGCGTCAGCTCGCCACAACCTGCCTGCCTGATTTCTGCAGATGATCTCATTCGGAGTTAAAAGCGTGAGCTGATACGGCCACATTCCTTGCGTTTTTATCAAATCACCAATCAAAATCAAAGCATTTTTGTCGACGGTAACGAGCTGTTACCTTGTGGCCCATTCGCGATGCGAATTTCTCCTTATATTCTATCGAAGCAACACAACATAGCATACTTATGGTCTCCTCCACAACACCCTTTGCATGTGATACGCACATGTTCGGGATGCACGGGACAATTACCCACTCCACGGAGCGGGACCGTTAGGGCGTGTCATCATGGTGCTCGCTCTCTTCCCCCTCTTACAATAACGCCTGACACAGGCCATCATCCACCTCGGGCGGGGTTGAGTGCGTTTCGGGTCGGGGTGATTGTGCCAATGAGCATGTGTGTGTGTGTAGGTAGAGTGAGGTTCCTAGTTCTCTCCGGTCTGTGGAGACCTCGCAAGGCCAGTTGAGCTTTTGGAGGTAAGTTCCGTAACGAGCCCGGGAAAAACCGTGTTTGGATTCCTTTCCCCTGGCTTTTCCTCAAAGGAGGATATGCGTGAGATCGGAGTGATGACTGAGTTTGTCAGTGACCCTTTCATTCCGATCAAAAAGAGAGAGAGGAGAGTGAGGGAGGGGAAGAGAACGCGGGGGAAGAGGAACGGAGTTGACGAGTCATGAAGAAGTGGAGGAAGGAGCCATATCCCATCCCGATTGTCTTCGCCGACCGCTCCTCTCCTCCCGTGTATCATGTGCTCGTCCGGCTGAGTCGCTGTCTCCTCCACCGCGTGACCGCTGTGCCTGTTGCGCTTGGTGATGTTGATGGTGTGGCGGCGCTCCGTGCCAAGGACCATCGCTAACCTGCGAGCCCGGTCTGTCGCCGTTCGAGTGCGGCAATGCAGCACTAGCGCGCGGATCCTGGTCATCGTCGAAGCGACGCCGCTTGTGAGGTGGAGCACCCCAGGGTCCGGCGGTCGGTCCGGCGCCTGCGCCAGCGTCCTCCCACGGTGCAGGCCGCGAGCCTGCCGTCTGATGCGCTGAAGGATGTGGCGGGAAGGAAGTCTGGTGCGCTAAGTGCGGAGGAAGAGCCGAGTGAGGCGGGAATGGTCCTCCTGCACGCGGCGCCTCTGGCGCGATCGGTCCGGATCCACGACCAAACGGAAGAACAGGCGGGACGTTCTGAGGTCGTTGTGGCGGTTGCACGCCGGTCGCAGGTGCTCCGGAAGCAGGACCAATCCCCCAACCTCCAGCACCGCTAAACCGGGCAGGATCCGAGGGCAGAGCAGCAGCGTGCGGAGGATATGTCAGGGATACCATGGGCACCGCAGCAGCCGACCCTCCAAAAGGTGCAGGGGTGGCGCCTGCCGCAGGAAACCCGGGTACATTGGGTGGATGCTGAGGTTGGCTCTGCTGATTATACCGTGCAGCTTCTTCGAGCGTTACCAGTGTCTCACCAGTATCCATGTTGAAGTTTTCCTTGGTACCGGGAGGATTAGCCCCGCGAGCCCATCCGACCTACAAACAGGCATGAACGTGAGCACTAGCTTTCACTGTGATGATGAGAAATCCGTGATGAATCCACGCACCTTCAAGAGCTGTCCACCAAAGAAGACCTGGCCAGCATCGCCCTGAGCTTTGAGCACTTCGGCGTCGCGGCGCTGCGCAAATGTGACGAAGGCAACGTTCTTGTCATCCATCACCTTGAGTCGGATGATCCTGCCGTAGCTTGCAAAGTGCGTTCGCAACAGATCGTGCGTGGTGCCCATGGGCAGACCACCGATGTAGCACGTCGTGGTTGGTACTGTGTAAAGAGAATTGAATTAAAGGCTGTTCGCATGATAAGTATTGAGTTAAGATAGACATACTTTTAGTCATGCCTGGTGGTGCATCAGTAGGATTTCTAGGAGTGGAGCTGGTTGTAGGGATTGAAGAGAGCGAGGAGGGAGGAGGCGAAGATGGAGAGAAGGGATCATAAAGGGCGGACTGTGATTTCGAGTTCGCGTTGGTGGCGGAACCAGAGGAACTAGCAGCAGCAGATCCCGACTCTGATCCAGAGGTTCCATAGAATGAAGCGAGAGCTGCAGCCAGTTGCTCAGGCTTTTGTGCTGTTGTGGCCACAAACACACAAGAGAGTGAGCCACTCGAAAAGCAGTGCAATGGGCGAGGACAAAAGTACGTGCGGAGGTTGAAGAGAGCGTTGAAGCCATGGCCTGCTGCTGTTGGATCTGGGCCAGACGGGCCTCTTGCTCTTTTCGCAACTTACGCTGCTCCTCTAATCGTGTGTCGTCATCATCATCCTCACCGTAGTCAAAAAAGAGTGGGTTGAAGTGATCTGGCCTGTGTGTGCAGGAAGTGGGTTAGACGGACGTGCAACAACATGTACCATGCAGACTCAACAACAACAGGGTGCAGCATACTCTTCATTCAACTGTTGCTGTTGAGGTTGCGCTTGTTGAAGTTGCTGCCAGGCATCGAGTGCTGGTGCGGATTGAGCTGCTGGCGCCGGTATGGGAACAGCTGGTGGCGAAGTTAAGGGGACAGCCGATGGCGCTGATTGCTCAGCACCATAAGATAACCGTGGATCGATTGGCCGCAGCGCTGGAGGCGCATCGACGGGAGCTATGGACGTTGTGGTGGAGGCCATGACAGGAGCGGTTGCTGGCATAGCAGGATGTACGGCTGTTGCGAGGGGTGGAGTAGAGAGTGCTGTGGGCAGGAGACCCGCCATCTGAGCCCCGAGCATTGCAAGAAGATGGCCATTCACATTAACAGGGACCCCATTCGCAGAAGCGGATGGCGGCACATTAGAGGAAGGAACAGGAGGTTGAGAAGCAGAGGCAATAGCTAATCGAGGATCCGTAGGAGGCTGGATTGATGCAGCAGCGAGTCGCGGATCGGTAGGGGGTGCCGCGGAAAGAGTAGGCTGAAGAGTCGTCGGGAGCGAAGATAAAGGCGGCGCTGTCGTAGTAGGTGTTGGCAGGGCGGCGGATGAAGGAGGGGCAAAAGCCTGCGTCTGAATCTGTTGAAGAACGTTGGCACCCGACTGTGTGCTTGGCCGCTCCACTACAGGCGTCCTCCATATGTAAGGTCGGATGTAAAACAGATAGTTGAAGATATCAGCGTACCTGTAGGGGAGGGACTCAAGGATGGCGGAGAAGGAGATCGCGCTGCGTCGTCCACAGTAGAAAGGGATTCCTGCGACAGATCATCATCCGCTGCGATACAAGTAACGAGTGGAAGAGTAAGACCGAGCCTCAGGAAGTCGTGCATGACCGCTAAATTGTGTCTGTGGGGGGAGTGTGTACGGAGATCAGGAGGAATGCCAGTACGGCGGATGGACACCATGACTAGCGAGTCGATCACGCTGGGCGAAAACACCTTGTATAGCAAAAGAAATAGGGGATATCAACAAAGCTGATCTCATGATACATTATAAAGGGAAGATATGTCCTGGAAATGGGGAGGAACGCAAGGACAAACAACACTCACAATCGGGCGCCGCAGTGGTCAGTTATGCAGTCAATATACAAAACGAGCACCACAAGCAAAACCAAATGAATGGAACACAAAACAACAGATGGGGCAAGGGATTTATTGTTAACCTTGTTCTTGTGCCATAGCCCGATGACTCTCCGCACGGCTTTCTGTTTGTCGTAGATTCATCGCAATCGAACGCAGTACGCAGTGATCCGCACACGAATCGAGACATACATGTATTGTGGGAGCGCATGCATGGATGGCAACAAAGCAAAAGCATTGGATGAGCGTTCGTCGAACATCAGTCATGCGAAGCACACTAGAATCACTACACGCAGAAAGGACACTCGTGTGAGAAGTGGAGTGCACGTGCCTGATCGCTCTCGGAAACCTGAAAGATGTAGTCCATCGACCGCTCAAGATTCTGGGCGAACCGAGGTGCATACACGTCCTTCGCTCCATGTTTCCTGCGTATCCCAGACAATCCCTCGTCAGTGTGTGCAGCCGGTCGATGCGCAGCTAACCTTCCGGAGCTGATCCGGTCCGGACCAAAGCAACAAGTGAGTGCCAAGAGGTGAGGAAGAGTGTACCGCAGGGAGTAGCGCACGATGGCGTCGATGATGTAGAGGACGGTCAGGCGGTGCTGCGGCTTACACCTCTTGTTGAGCTTCTCCACCTCGTTCACTACGTTCTTGTAGTGTTGCTGTATTATTTATTCACACCACAAGTCAATTTTTATATTTCATAATTTTTATACGTTTTTAGTTTTTTCTCAATTAGGAAAAGAAAACAGAATTTGAAAAAAGAAAGAGGAAAATTCAAATAATTTAATTACTTGCGTATGAGGTACCTTGTGAATTTTTGAGGCGAGCTTAGCAATGCCATTAATCTGTTCCAAAACAAAAAAAAGAAAAATTAGCTCTACACAAATCAAGTACGATATGATTAACGCGGACTTGGGGCGAAATTTTCTGCAAAAGGAGACAATTTGACTGAATCAGCGCACCTTATTGGCACTCAATGGTGGCTTGTGGCTCTCCACAGACCGCAGCTCCTCAATGAACTGATCCATCCCTGGGTTATTCTTGTCCCCTAATGGAATTAATTCACGGCAGATATGGCCGTTAGCTCGGATTTTTCTGCTTGACCTTGTTGCCGGGTTATTACCCCATTTCCAAAATTGAAATTTCAAACAATAAATGAAATTTCGCAATGATCAAATCATTTCATATTTCACAAAACGTTTCGAGAGGTTCATCGAATTTCGCGACCATCTCGACACTCTCCCGACAATGGCCAAGGGAAGCCGATATGAAGTCGTGCCTGCACCAGCTATTCAAGTGAAGACTTTCCCAATCAAATGGATAAGTTGGGTCACGTGGGGGGATTGCCGCCCGCGCCTCTACGGCCGGCAGCTGGCGAGTGTAGGAGAGGCAGGCAGAATTCACGTCAGCTTTCAGCTTGAGCGATATTTAAGTGTCCGGCCCATTGTCACTCTAACCACAACCCAACCTACCCCACAACTAACTACCACCAACCTAACACTACTGTCCTCAACACCACTGCTATCAACTCAACCATGTCCTTCTTCGGCAACGTGTACAGTGATCCCTTCTCTGATCTGCTCGACATGCAGCGCAGAATGGACCGCATGATGAACCGCTTCAGCTCCACGGGCTTTGGGACCGACGTGCCACTGCTCACGAGCGGCGGTGGTGGTGTCGGCGGAGGCCGCGAGCTCTCCCAGATCGGCTCGGGTCAGCTGGCTCAGTGGAACCCGCGCTTGGACGTCCGCGAGACGGAGAGTGGCCTGGTCGTCCACGCCGAGCTGCCGGGCTGCAACAAGGAAGACATCAAGCTCAGCATTGACCACGAAACCAACCAGCTTGTGCTGCAGGGCGAGAAGCGTACCAAGAAGAAGAAGGAGGGCGAGAACTGGGTCCGCAAGGAGCGCTTCGAGGGCACCTTCTACCGGGCTCTGCCTCTTCCGCAAGGCTGCGACTTCAACAACATCAACGCCAACTTCAACAACGGCGTCCTTGAGGTCTGCATTCCGAAGCCGAAGGAAACGTCGAAGTGGAAGACCATCGACATCAAGACCTCCGAGCAGGTGGGCCAGGGTCTGCAGCAGCCAGGCCTTGGTGTGCAGCAACCAGTAGGGCAGACTCAAGCAACGGAAGGAACCCAGATTCCTATCGTTGGAGAGAAGGAGAAAGAGAGGATCAGCCAGCCAGAAGCGCCCAGGCCTCTCACGCAGACTCCCGGCACTGCCTTCTGAATGTGCAGCCTATGAGAGGAGAGGAGAAGAAGTTCATCCTGCTCCGCGTTCCCCTTTGTTGACGTGTTGAGACCTTCCTTTGCTTTTAAACCTGCAACAAAAGAGAGCTTAACTTTTGCAGTACTTTAGTCCTTTCCAAGACCTCGAGCTCCACGTTCTTGCGGGAAAGTGGGAGACAGATGAGAACCTGAAGCGCCACAAGGCTTGAGTCCAAGGCTCATCGACAGCCTGAAGAATAATAAATTAACATAATCTCAGTGGTGCATGAAGAGAATGCTTGAGGGTCACTGTGCAGCAGGCGGGGGCTGCAGGAAGGAAGTGATGAGGTCCGCGACCGTCTCTGGCTCATCGTGCTGCACCCAGTGTGTGGCCTCATCGAGGATAGTCGCCGTGCACATGCTGAACAGGCAGTAGTTCAACGATTTATCCACCATTTCCCAGTCAAGGGCGATGTCTGCATCGTGTTTGGCAAACACGAAGAGGTGAGTAACTCGACTTTTGAATGCATTAGTTGAGAACAGATCGAACCTCGCTTTCCCCAAATGATCTTCGTGGGCATACGGATGATGGGATCCACCTGATGCATGCACATCAACTGAATCAGATATTGCAATAGAGATGATAAAGCAAGTCGCGTTTTACCCCTTCATCCCGTCTGCCGTAGCGCAAGGCAGCGCGGTACCAGTTAAGCATACCGGTTAGGGCTCCAGGCTCGCTCCAGGCTTGCAGGAACCTGTACATGACAATATCAACTCAGTAATCAGGAAATGTTGCTCTGAAGAGTGTGCTGAAGTACCTAGAATAGCTGTCAAGAGAGAAAGTCTTTCCAGGAATGCTTGAGCCAGAGGGTATTGCTCGCAAGAAGGCGTAGTCATCTCTGTAACGAAATGATCAGAACTCGAGTTCAAGAGAGACAGAGTTTAGGAGCTACGTACTTTTGGAGTTTGATCTCTGGCAGGAATGGCAGCTGGAAGTAAAAGATATACCAACTCTTCATCAACTGAGAAAGGCTTGACCTGATGTGGTCCTGGAACGCCCGTTGGTGGGGCACATTCATCACCACGAGCTTTTCCACAACGGAAGGATACTTCTGTGCAAGCCTGTGAAATGATCCACTCAATTTATCACCGGAAACATACTAGGGTCAAAACTTAAGTTCGACGTACCACCAAGCTACTGCGGCACCCCAATCGTGTCCGATAACCTGCGCAGCGACCATGAGTCTAAGAGAGCAACTTGCCATTGTGCATACACGATGGTTGACGAGCGTACTACTGCTTTTTCAAAGCCATAATGTTCGATGAGCCCTTTGATGTCAGCGGCCAGGAAGTCGCGGTGATAGGATTCGACATCGGCGGGCTTCTCGCTCTGATTGTAACCACGCTGATCTGGAGCCACCTGCAACCACAACAATCCGTCTGCCTCATCAGCACTGTTTCTCAACCTTCGAGCTTGCCCAAAGTGTGACGCGGTGCCAGGGCGCAAGTGCGTACGACAAAGTAGCCAGCGGCAACGAGAGCGGGAATGTGCTCGTGCCACGACAGCAGCGCCGTCTCAGGGAATCCGTGCAGCAGCACCGCCAGCTTGCTTGATGACCTGTTGCCGGCTTCGATCACGTTGAGCTCCACACCATTCGTCTTGGCTGAGGTCTGTACGCTTGCACCCAACCATCACCATTATCACTTACTAGTATTTTTTATATTTTAAAATAAAATGATATCATGTAGGTCATTATTTTAATAATAATAATAATAATAATAATAATAATAATAATAATAATAATAATAATAAATGAATAATAAATTTAATAAAATAATAAATAAATGAATAAGGAGTTGTGTACAAAGGTGAGACCGTCGAGGACGATGTGCTTGTCCGGATTCCAGGCGGAGAGGTCCGAGGCCTGTTCGGGGGTAGGTCCGACGCAGAAGTGCACGAAGACCGCTGCACCCACCACGAACAGCGCTGCCAGCACTGTCGGGTACACCACCGATGCCACCAGCATCCGAACGAACCCCATCTTTGTCGCGCTACACGAAGACTAGTTCAGAATTTAAGCAATTTGGGTACAATACGTATTAGGATATCTCAAATTCCAGCGGATATCAGGTCTCCAAGATGGACAAGATCGAAGATGAAGCGCCATGTGCGGCAAAAGAGGAAGAAGACGAGGAGGAGGAAGATAGGAACAAGGCGAGGACTGCAGCAGAGTTAGAGTGGCGGGAGGGCGGTGGATCGGTGCCGGGTGCTGGTACGGGCGGTGGGCGAGCGGTGTACGGGTTCGTGCGGCAGCTACGCCGGGAGGAGCGCAACCCGGCCCCTCGCCTCCACTCCATCCGCCACGATGCCCTCTTCGTCGCCCAAGTCCGTGCGTACGCCTCCATCATTCAACATGATTAAAAATCAATCATGGATTATTTTAATTAGATATTTTATATTATCTTGAAAATTATTTATTAAATATACAATATTAATATAATATTACGAAATTTAACAAATAATAAAGATAATATAATGAATATTGGTTTGTAAAAGAGAAACAAATAATTATTTATGTTGTGCAGAGCGTGGCCAGAGCTGCCGGTGTGCGCCAACTTGAGGTGTGGTCTGTGGTACTGCCATCCACCGCCCGAGTTCACGTGTTACTTCAAGGTGAGAGCGATGGCGATGTCCACACCCACTACCAGTAGTAGCGACAAGGTCAGAGACTTACAGCGTTTGTGTGAATGTCAGTCCACAGATGGCCACACAGGTCAGTGGCAATTCAACCTCACCCGGCTGAACATTCAGGTCATCATGCAAGCGGCTCGGCACGGTGGATGTACGTAAGCGTATTATTGGCTGATGCGGTATGGCCGTGATGATGCCACCCTTGTGATGAGCATTCACCTACTAACTGCTTCGATGTATATCAGGTATAATCGTTGATTCTACACGAAAGGGAAAGAGCTTCCCCGACAGGCACGTCTGTTCAAACTATGCTGCCAAAGCAACAGGAATGCATGATGACAGATACTCTTCTAATCCCACAGTATGAGTCGTACCATTCCGATATGGGCGTGCGTGATCAACCGAGCATGCTATCATCTCCGCAGCCTTCATCACCTGCTCGAGCAAGATGAGGAAGAGCTCTTATGGAGGCCCCTGTGCATGCCGCCTTGGGTGGGCGAGAGTGAGCGGGTGCAAATAGAAAAGAAGCTTGACCGATTTGTAACGCAACTACTCAGCAGGTACAGCTTATCAAAAAGTTATTGTAAAGGTTATTGATCTGTTGTTTGGCCATACAGTGACCAGCTGACCCTTGACAAGATACAAAATAGTCTGAAGCGGCCTCTTAAGCCTGTTTGGATCGCGCCTGAATATCCACGCTTGTGGGGTAATCAAACGGAGGCAGAGCGTGCTGATATTACAGGTTCCTATGAACCAACGGTATGGCAGCATATCGTTCGTATTAATCCCTTTCGTGCAGGCAGTGGGCGATGTGTGCCGCTGGTGCTGGTCTCCACATCCCGCACAATCCCTGATGACCCACAGTACATTCAAGGAGCAGGAGATGATGAAGAGAGTTGGGCCATGGGCTTGACTCCAACTGTATTCTGGGAGCATCACGACTACATTCTTGAGTTATCTTCACAAGATGTTATCGAGGAGCGCATTCGAGAGGTGCGTCAACTACAATCCTTTATCATGCATAATCCGTACTTATATGAGATTGGCAGATTGTAGAGAAGGAAAAGCAGAGGCGCTCCGCCGTTATCTCGGGTGAGCGCGAGAATGGGGATATGGAGTGTCGGAACGATGTGAATACGGATTCTGTCAGCATGCCACGTCTGTATCAGATCGGGGCGACCAGATTAGCTGTAAGTGATGACCTACAAGCTCTGCTACAATACGGGGTAAGAATTGACTCTTCATTCTATTCACTTGGTATTCTGACCCACTTGCAGGTGCGACAGGAGTTTGGTCTGGTGATCAACTGTGCTGAGTCAGATATTGAACCTGCTTTGGTGGAGGACTTAAAGAGAAGTGCTGTTGCCTACTTACATGTCCCTATGCCGGTACACATGCAACTTCCAGCGGTGAAGCTATTGATCTTCTGATGATCCATTACAGCATGGCAAACGAGATAAACAAAAAGTGGGATTACTCTTGGCCAAGGCTCTTCCTGCCGCTTACCAACATCTGCAAGACTCGCGATCAGTGTTGATTCTTGATATCCATTCACTTTCCGTCGCATCCTTCCTTTGTATGGCCATCCTCCTCAGATACTTTGGTACGCTCTCTTGTTACTTGGCATAGCGTTTGTTGAACGAAGCTGAAATGCAACCTTCAGGAGGAGGCACATGGGACAGGCTGCAGCAAAGCTCTCCCAGAGTGGACAAAGCGCTGGTGCAAGCAGCGCTTCTCTTCGTCTCTGCCCAGGTGCCACAGGGCAAAGGGCCATCGCGAGCACTCATGAAGGTCACACGTTTTTCTTTTATCTTGTCCTGTGCACTTCACTCAGGTTCTGTTCGTGTCTGTTCGCTCTTCTTGCTGCAGGAGCTCAACAAGTTCTTCATGTCCGCCAGCTTCGTTTGATGATTTCGGAAAATTCTAATCTCTTTCAAAACAACTGAAAATTTGAAATCGGAAATTTGTTTATTTTAATTAAATCTGAATTTGGAGATGGAGGCGAAACCACTTGGCCAGGTCATCGAGGGTACTCGCAACCCTGGCCTCAAGGGGATTAACACTTTTTACTGAAAGAACATATTTTTGATTTATTTAAATTAAAAATATTAATTACTACAAACGTGACAGGGGAGGAAAGCGAAGAGGAAGTGGAAGAAGAAATTGAATCGAGCGATGGAGAACTTACCGAAGAGATCCGTGTAAAGACAGCTGCCGCCGCTGCTGCCGGTGGTCTCGTGTTCGAAGGGGAGGACGACGAGGTACTACTCCTTTATTGATATTTTCTTTTTTTTTAATATTAAAATTTGTAAAATCATTTTTCAATTCATTTTAAATATTTTAATTCATTTTTCCCATTTTTATAACAAAAATGTGTATTTGTGTACAGGAGGAGGAAGAGGAGCTCAATGAAGAGGAAGGAGGAGAGGCAACAGGCCAGCCACATGCTGCAACAGAGGAGAGCACAGAGGGCGATGGAGAGAGCGAGCAAGACGCTGGTGATCAGCGGGAGAGCGGCGACCTTGCCTCGACATCAGCAGGAGCAGCAGCCAGCGGCGAGGAGGCACCGAGTGCGCCATCAGAGGCCGCTGGCGCTGCGCAAGGCAGCAAGACCGGCGGATACGCCACGCTAGGTGCATTCAGCGAGGCCATCGTACCGCTGCTCAAGCCCCGAAGGAAGACGCTGATGCAGGAACAGAGGTACAGCTCGTCTGTTTGTGGTGGAGATTGGGTGTCCTCCGCTCATCCCGTCATATGTGCTACAGTGCCGCGGAACGCAAGATCGCACGACACAACCAAGGCATACGCACGACCATCGGAGCAAAGTTTCACCACACCTTCCAGGTATGCACGCTTGCACCCTGCGATGATGAAATGCGTGATTGCCAACTCACCAGGTGATCGCTATCTCCACCAGTCGACACACAAAGAGATTTCACAAGTGTCCCATCAGCTTGATCTAGTACGAAACGTGACTCAGGTAATGCTGTTACCTGTTGCGCACGTGAAGGTGACCAAACGATTGATCGGTGCATGCCTATTGTAGGACCTCAACATCAAGGTTCGTAGCATCAACGACGATGTGGAGAAGCTGACGGCCATTGTGGACAAGACTTGCGGGTCATTCCTACAGCTGCTTCAGCCTTCGCTCCAAGGGCGAACGATGCACACTTGATGGGGTACACTAATATATTTAATCCCAACAAGGGAATACAACTAAAACATCAATCGGATGACGAAACCTCTTCCTTCTTGGCTAGACCCGAGGCCTTGATGTCTTGCAGCTCGCCCGTGTGGGCATCATTTAGTGCGCACCCTCCCCAGAATCAGTGCATATGACGCTTTACGCCTTCAAGAAGGACGTAAGGATTTTGGCCACTTGTTCCGGCTCATCGTGGTGCACCCAGTGGGATGCCTTTTCGAGAACCTTCAGCTTGCACATGCCCCTCTCGCAGAAGGACAGCGACTTGACAGCCAGCTCCTCCTCGAGCGCAACATCTGAAGAAATGGCCAATTCGTCAGAGCTACTCGCGGGTACGGGATAGTGTGAACGACAGGCGTACCGTTCTTGCCCCAAATGATCTGAGTTGGGACCTTGATGGTCTTATCAACCTGGTTGAAAGGCAAGCATGTTGGTTAGGGCAGGTGATGCATGTTTCTCATCAGCGAGGCAAGGACGTACGCCAGAATCACGACCAATGTTCCTGATCATCGCACGGTACCAGTTCACCATACCACTCAACGCTCCTGGTTCGCTCCACGCCTGCAGGTACCTGAAGGATGTTGATGAACGGAACACATCAGAATGACGCACGCCTTGGAAGAAGGAAGGGACGACCCGAACCTTGGCACGCTGTCGAGAGAGAAGGTGTGGCCAGCAATGGCTGACTGCTCGATAATATCACGGAGAGTCGAGTAGTTATTGCTGCAGCGAGAATGAGTGACTGTACATCGAATGAGAGATGGGAAGTCGTGCGTACCCAGCCAGCTTGAACTCGGGGAAGAACGGCAGCTGGAAGTAGAAGAAGTACCAGCTCTTGCGAATCTGTGAGGGATTTGAACGAATGTGCTCAGCAAAGGCACTAGTATGAGGCGCGTTCATCACCACCAGCTTTTCCGTCAGCTCGCGGTGCCTTTGTGCGAATCTGCGTGCACATCGGATCAGCTTTTGGTTCACCTTCGCGTGAAGAGGAAGAGAATGCGTACGCCCACGCGACAGCCGCGCCCCAGTCATGGCCGATGACCTGTCACAAGGTAAGATAGGAAACGATGAGCCCAGAGTGACACTCCACCATCCAAACAGCATGATGCCGTACGACGGCCTTGTTGAATCCGTAGTGCTCAATGAGACCCTTGACGTCGTTCACCAGATACTCGATGTAATAGGACTGAACATCGGCGGGCTTCTCGCTCTGATTGTAACCACGCTGATCTGGAGCCACCTGCAACCACGACAACCCATTTGTCTCATCAGCACCATCTTCCAACCTTCGAGCTTGACAAAGTGTGATGTGCTGCAAGGGAGCAAGTGCGTACGACAAAGTAGCCAGCGGCAACGAGAGCGGGAATGTGCTCGTGCCACGACAGCAGCGCCGTCTCGGGGAATCCGTGCAGCAGCACCGCCAGCTTCTTCGATGACCTGTTGCCGGCTTCGATCACGTTGAGCGTCACGCCATTCGTCTTGACCGCCCTCTGTCATAGTTTTCCGTTAGTACACCCATCAAGGTCAAGCCGGCTTCGATCGAAAGATTTGTTTTCTGTTTGTACAAAAATGAAATAATTATCTGCAGAGTATTTATGGAATGTGTGCTCGGGAATGGGCAAGGAAGGAACTTAGGTTCACGACGTACAAAGGTGAGACCATCAAGGTGCAGCGGCTTAGAGGCGTTGTAGTTGGCCTGGAGGACGACAGGGGAGTGCGTGCCGTAGAGGAACTGAACCCACGCGGCCCAGCCCAACACCAGCACAAGGGCGAGGAGTGTCGGGTACACCACCGACACGACCACCAAACGCACGAACCCGCCGGAGGAGGACTTCTTGGTGTTGGAAGGCTGCGGTGCCCGCTGCTTGGGCTTGGGCGAGGCCTGGGGAGACGGGGAGGAAGAAGGCTTCTGCTTCTTCTGCTCCTCCTTCTTGTTCCCCTTCTTCTCCTTAGTGTTCTCTCCTTTACCCATGATGGTGGACTGAGGTCTGCAGTGTAAAGGAGAGCGTGACAGCACAAAAAAAAACGGTCGCTTCGCTCTTCTTCCTCTTTTCTTTCGCTTTCGTTCTTTTGTTTTCATCAAATCCAAATAGATTTCAAAATTGTTTCATAATATATTGATATTTCGGAAACTTGATCCAGAAAGAGCAAAAATTTGAGTATTGTTACACTGTAAGTCAGACGACATGAGTGCACCAGCAGCAGATCAACCCACCAGGTTCGAGGGTCTCTACGCCGCCACCCTCACCCATCTCGACTCTGACGGTCATGCTTCCACTGCCCTCATCCGTACGTCAGGTCATCTTTTTATTTTCGTTAAAAAATAAAAAGATATAGAGTATAAAAGGAAAAATCAATTACATTTTATTTGTGAAATGATTTCGTTTTGTTGTAACAATTTAGTTTGGTGAACCTGAACCTAGTTTTTGTACATGCAGGAGAGTATGGGGAGCGGCTGGTGAAGGAGGGCGTGACGGGCGTGTTCTGCTGCGGTACGTCGGGCGAGAGCATGAGCCTCACGCTGGCCGAGCGCAAGGCGACCCTCGAAGCCTGGCTCGCCACTCCGCTGCGCGTCATCGTGCACGTCGGCACAGCCAGGTGCTCTCTCTCTTCCTCGATCCTGCCTTGATTCTGATGACGATGGCGATGGTGATAGACACATGTCTATGATGCACATGTTGTAAGATGATGAAGAATTCAATGGTGTTCGTCAGGAGGACGATAGTGAAAACGTACTAACTCGCTTGAGTGTATGGTGACTATCAGTTTGGAGCAGACCAGGGAGTTGGCTGCACATGCTGAGGAGCAAGGAGCGCATGCGATCGCTGTCATGCCGCCGTTCTTCTTCAAGGTGACAAGTCTACACCATTGTGATCTGGTTGGTTGAAGACAATACTTATTATTATTCCTCTGCAGCCGCGCAACGTCGAAGAGCTCGTGTCCTACTGCGAGTCTGTGGCGGAGGCAGCGCCGCGCACCCCTCTATTCTACTACCATTTCCCTGGTAATCAATGCTTTCCTTGGATTTATGGTACTCTTGGATTCACCATGTGAGTGCATGCAGGAATGGTGGGAGTAAACATTCCTATCTACGACTTCTTCGCCGCTGCTCGTTCCCGTATTCCCACACTTCGCGGTACACTATGCTCCATTGATGAAATGAATGTACTCTCCGCTCGGAAATGACTTAAATACTTTCCTTCACAGGCGCCAAGTTCACTGACTCGCAGCTGGGCGACTTCTTCAGAGCGCTGTGCATCGATGGTACATATCCATGCACGTGACCAGCGCCTTCTATTTCTCTCTTGTTCATGAGCCGCGATGTGAACAGATCGAAAGTATGACGTGATGCAGGGTTATGAGTTCTCCTATTTGCCATGCTTGGCGCTGGGAGCCAAGGGCTTCGTGGGTGTCTCGTTTTCTCTCTGCGCGCCTGTCTATCACCGCTTGGACAAGGCCTTCCAGGAGGGCGATCTCGCCACTGCACAGCGCTTGCAGCTTGCCGTAATATTTCCCTATCTTTCCTCCAGTGTCTGTGCAACACTGACGGATGAATGCACGTGATATCAGGTCACCGACTTCCTCACCACAGTGTTGAACTACAGTATGATTCCTGCCATGAAGCTACTCATGAAAGAGGTGCGCATCACATGTTCGATGAGCCAATTTCATCCCTCCTCTCTCTCTCTCTCTCTCTCTCTCTCTCT
>CDEZ01023250.1:0-14286 GCA_000826365.1 Acanthamoeba royreba | reverse complement strand
CAAGGCCATGTTCGTCGTCAGAATGTGCGAGGAGCCGCTTCATGTCCTCCTGATCAGCTTGATCCATGATGATCCCTTGGCGTTGTCCGGAATGTACAATCAGGCCGTGCACTTTGGAACAAGGTAGACCACAGGCACCTCTGAGTCGGAGCTAAACTTTGTCAGGAGAGTCGCCTCCACAGAGTAGAAAGATAATATACAAGAACGAGAAGCTTAAGTCGTGCCATTAAACGACAGACAACCAAGCCCACGGACCAAGCCTGATTCTCTTGCGACCTTTCTTTAAAATGTGTTTTCTCTCTTTTCGAGCCCACCTATCAGCGTTTCCTGCATACCTTGCATAACACCGAAATACAAGCGATCATTCGTATTTCCTTTTCAACCAATGGCTTCAAAGCAGAATTCCGGGGCTTTCTTATCTCAATCTCCAAATGCAATTACGTTTCGGAAAGTGTTTGTGTTTTGCGAAATGTGTAAAAATTTGCGAAACAAGAGAATTAATAAATTGTTGGCGGAAAGATGAGCTCAGGGTGGGCCAAGTTTGAGCAGCGGGTCTTCTCGCGCTACCACGGGGTACAGGGCGGCGTCCTCCTCAAGGGCCGCTTCTGGGACCAGCTGGGCCAAAAGTATCCCTGGTTCTCCAAAATCAACAATGGTACCCAGTCAATTACATTATTTCAATTACATTAATTCAATTAATTCGTGTTTAATTTTTATTGCGAATTTTGTGAATTGGAATTATATAATTGCTGCCACTGGTACTTACGTCTATCTTCCAGCCTTGTGGGCCGCACCTGCCTTCAAGTGGGGTACGCTAGCTATTATTCCGATCTTATTTTTTACTTTTATTTTTACTTTTATTGTAATTCTTTATTTCGCACACGATTTTTAATAATAATAATAATAATAATAATAATAATAATAATAATAATATCTAATAATATCTAATAATATGTTGAACATTTTATATTGTTAACTTAGGGAGCACGGGTGTAATGTAGGGTTGGCCATCGTGCCGCTGTATGGCATCATCGAAGGCAAGCCCGCCGTGCAGGACCTTGACCTCAACCAGTCACTCGCACTGGCAGCCACGGGCATGGTGTGGACCTACTATGGCTTCCTCGTCGTGCCTCGGTAAGGCCCGCCCGGTTAGGTCTCGTAAGATTGAATGCTCTGCAGATGGCTCACTCAATCCATGTGCGCCGTGTAGAGCTGACTTGCTGATCGCTGTGAATGTGGCACTGCTGGCTGTCAATGGATACAATGTGGCACGCAAGGTCAGGTCAGTACKACCAACTTCTCAGACATCACGTGCATGTTCGCGCCGCTAGGATGATCTTACTCTTGCCTGCATTTACTTGTACCACAGGTACGACCAGATCGCCAAGACAACAGAAGGACACTGAGCAAACGGCACCTTCATGATGCTGGCTTCTCTTGCTTCTCACTCGTGAATAAATGCGGAGAACTCTGTCTGACCAACAAGATGGCATTGCACGTTTACCTTAATCATCCTGACGACACGTTCGAGCAGGCATGATTGTAGCTGTGGAGGACCTCGTCGACATAGAAGTCCGCTTGAGAACTTAACATAGGAGCGAGGGATCATGTCATCCAGGGAGTCCATTCCTTACCAGACGGGCCAAGTACTCCGACAGAACCGCGCTCCTGGTACGGCTCCACGTCATCGGTGAGGTGGCCATCTGCCCGATTAGCATAGCCATCCCTTCCCCACGCTAACTCTGACGTGAGCAACCTTTACTTCAACTCAAGCAGGAGCTTCGGGGTTCGGCTCTAGACGTGATGAGCGCAGGAAAGGGTGCGTTGCAGCGTAAACTTACACACTGCATGCTATTTGGATAATTGTCAAATAAGGAGAATGCCCATATACTCATTACGAAGCTTCCTTTTCTGACAATCAGTCCGGTTCTTTTCGCCCTTGCTTCACTGATGCGCTGTACCTCCGCTTCGTATGGTCAATAGCTGTCGTGCTTTGTCCTAAAACGTACGAGACGGCCGTTTCGCTGGCTGGCCTGACCGTTTTTTCTCAAGGCTTTGTCTTCTTCTTCACACAGGTGACTTTATCATCCTTTGGACGAGAAGAAAGAGAGAATCATTGTAGATAGTCTTGGAGGCGAACACGAGGAAGTAAAAGAAGGAGAAAGGAGAAGAAGAAACAAACAGTATAAAAGAGGAGACTTTGGGTTTGAACATTTTGTACAAACATCATGGCGGAAGCGACCATCGTCATCAGCGGGACTGGTGGCGTAGGCAAGGTAACAACATGCCATCCGCCCCTCCCCGCTTGCCTCCAATCTGTCCCTACTTATCTCCCATTCTCCTTCATCCGCACAGAGCGCTTTGACGTTAGCCTATGTCAGCCATCAGTTCGTTAGCGAATACGGTACGCCTTCCTTAGCCTCCTTCCTCTCTTCTTCATCGTCGTCACCTCCTCTTCTTCCTCCTATTTGGAAGGAGAAGTTTCCTCATTGGGATGGATTGGGATGGGATGGGATGGGATGGAGGACGACGTCGTTGACATACTCCCATTCCAATAGATCCTACTATCGAGGACAGCCACCGCAAGCAGGTCTTTGTGGATGGTGTCGCGTCGGTGGTGGATATCCTTGACACAGCTGGCCAAGAGGAGTTTAAGGTACTCCCCTCCCCCTTTACTCCTTCACGAAGAGGTGTTGACTCGGGTCTGCAGACGATGCAAGATCAGTGGTTCCGAACAGGCCATGGCTTCGTCCTCGTTTACAGCATCGGTGATCGGCAGTCACTCGATATGGTGAGCGACCTCCGAGCTAAGATCCTCAGAATACAGGTATGTACCTAAGGCCATATCCTCCCCTCTCCCACTATCTTCTTCCCTACTTAGCCTCCCTCATCTACTGGTGAGTGGTGGAACACCTCTATCTAAACAATGAAACTATCGGTTCCTTCAGGACTCTGCCTCGGTGCCCATGGTGCTGGTAGGGAACAAGAGCGATCTTCCGGACAGCCAGCGTGCTGTTACCTATGCAGAGGGCAAGGAGATGGCCGCCAAGTTCGGCTGCCCTTTCTTCGAGTCAAGCGCTAAGGTACGTCCTTACCTCTACTTGTGGACTGACACATGATATCTAACCTTGAACTCCCTCTTTTCTTGTCGCAGCTGCGCACGAATGTGGATGAACTCTTTGCTGAACTCGTGAGGCAGATGAGGAGACATCGAGGCGCCAAGTCCGGCACAGAGGAGCACAAGAAGACAAAGACCTGCTCCCTCTTCTGAGTTCTCGCACTTCTCTCCTCTCTCTTTGCCTCTCCCTGACCTCACTTCTACTCTCCCATCTGGACCATCCACCGAGACCTAGGTCGTCGACGCCGCGTACTGCCCCATAGCGACCTGTGCCTCTGTGTAGCTGTAGTCATAAATCCATCACCATCTGTTTCCCATTCACCTTCCCCTGATCATCTTGTTCATCGCCAGCTCCCTTGGTGTTGGTGAGAGACTTGCGTAGGGATGATCCTTAGCATCGTTCTATTAAAGTGTTCAACAAAAGACTGCCTTAACATGCAACATCAGCCTCCTCTCAGGGAGAAGGTGTCATCTATCTTAAGCCGGCTGAACTGTCGGACATGAATACTCAGTCGTTGTCGGTCGTGCCTACGGCGGCAGTGTTGCCGTGCTTGTCCTTGTAGGTGGCGGTGTAGGAACTAGCCGTCCGGGTGATTCCTTGCTGTCTGGCCACTTGAGAGAGGCTGGTGTACTTGTACGCCTTCATGAAGGAGTCCAGCACGTATCCCCAGCCGCCTCCGAACTCCACCTCCCCTGAAATGCGTGCCTTCTCGCTTGCCCTTGCGTACTCAGCCAGCGCTGCTTGATTCCACGACATCTTTGCGCTAGAAAGTGACCTTGTCCTTCGGTAGTAGCTTTGCACTCACTGGCTGGTGTAGGAGGTTGTGCTGAGAGTGTGGTAGGGAGGCTTTTTATATCTGCGCCTCTCGGGTCCCTGCTGAAGGTCCTTCTCGACCGAGGTTCGGGCCCATCAACCCTGCTTCAAGCGAGACCAGGCTGCGTGAAAGCTTATTGGATGGCAGTACTCCGGTATACTTACGTAGGACTGGACACAAAGCAGCCAACCACGTT
Source organism: Acanthamoeba royreba (assembly GCA_000826365.1). Classification (NCBI taxonomy): domain Eukaryota; phylum Discosea; order Longamoebia; family Acanthamoebidae; genus Acanthamoeba; species Acanthamoeba royreba. The sequence continues at coordinate 10,157 of CDEZ01023250.1, read as the reverse complement.
CCTCAAATCTAACGAAGCGCTCCCATTTGCACAATTTGAAGAAATGTTCGACCGAATTCAAATGTTTTGAAATACATTTGAATTTACCAAAAACTTTGATCAAATCGAAATACATTTGAGAAAAATTTTGAAACTCATAAAACGAAACTGAGCTGAAGATGGCGTCTACACCGGTAATGAGCCCCGCGCGCAGGAAATGGACCCAATTTGTGGGCACGGTGGGCGCACGTACGTGATTTCATCTTTCCTGCATCTCTCCCCTTCTTTTTTTTGTATTTTTTCGTAATTGCTCTCACGCTACGCGATTCTGATGGATCTCTGGTGATCTGGTGCAGTGGCCAACTGGGGCATCCCTCTCGCGGTACGCGTGCACAACACGTGTCTGTAATCTTCTTCAATGCCGAAAATTAATGTGAACTACTGGTGCAGGCGATTTCCAACATCTACAACCAGCAGGACCCCAAAAAGATCGATCCCCGCATGACCTCTGGTACACTTCAGCATAATTCGTTTATGATCGAAAATAATAATATTTTATTTATTTATTTATATTTTAATTTAATATGATATTTGTAATGTATTTTCTAAATACAAAAGGTGCCTGTGCTAACGGTGAGTGTGCAGCGCTGGTTGTGTACAGTTTCCTGTTCATGAGGTGGGCGCTGGCCATCACGCCGGCTAACTATCCGTTGCTGGTCTGCCATGCATCCAACGAGGCCGTGCAGCTGGTCCAGCTCGGCCGCTGGGCCAACGCGTACGGCATCCTTCGCTTTTTTCGCACTCACTGCACTGTGTGTATGTGTGGCACATGGCTAGTGGCGCGAGTAAGACAAGATGCCAGAATGTGAATACGTGACTTATTTGCTCATGATTGATGTACATACAGGACATGGGGCAAGCAGGAGCCCGCCGCCGAGCCAGCATCGGACGAGTGATTCCTGCCCGTGTACTCCCTCTTTCCTGTCGGTCAGTCCATTCGACTGCTCGGTCCGCCCTCTCGAGTGTGGCTTCATTATTTATTCTTGATTGCTACCCAAATGCACTCATGTTGCAGGCAAGCTCTCGCACTTAAAGGGATCTACTCATGGCTAGAGGAACAATTGTAGTTTATCGTTTGATAACTCGATCTCTTGCCAGACTTCGGACTCTTACGAGCATATGAAGAGCATTTCCCCAGTTAAGGACAAATTCAAAGAACAAGGTTGATGCGGTTTTCAAAAGGTAAGTTACCTTTTCCTCATCACTAACACATTCCAGCTTCTCAACAACGTAGCCCCACCTCTCTCCCTCTCTCGGAGGCGACGGTGAGGTGGGAAAGAAAGGAGGAGGAGCAACCAGCCGTCAACTCAGACAATCAAGAGCCTTTTGGCTCTGCCCTTCGCTCGGTATGATCCCCTCTTCTTTTTTGAACGTCTGTTGTCCTCTGTCTTCTCTTAGCCTTACTCTGCCTCCATCTCTTCGACGCTCAGCAGAAGGCTCCTCCACTCGATCCGTTGTTGGAGAGACGCCTCGAGATGTCGTCGAAACCAAGACTCAAGAGCACATCCTCGCGCTCCATGAGGGACTACTACCTCGTCGAAAAGGATTCGAAAGAACCCAAAAAGGCGAGTCTCGCTAGCGGGAAGGACGCTGTTAGCAATGGAAGCAGCGCAACGAAGCGGGGGAGCTCCATCGCCACACATCCTAGCGACAGCATATCGACTGCTTCCTCCTCGCCCGTGATTAGTAGGAAGGACACGGGCGCGTCTTCATCTACCACATCTTCCTCTACTGCACAAAGTTCCTCCATCTCGGAATCAGCCTCTTCTTCTACCGGTTCGTCCTCAGCTTCATCTGGGAGTGGTGGTCAGAGGGTGAGCGAGGGGCGAAAGATGATGGCAAATGCAGCGGGGAAGATGAGAAGCATCTCAAGCCGCAGCCTACGGACTTGGGCACTGGGAGACAGTGGCGCCAGCGAAAGTAGCACTGCGTCCAGCTCGGGCGCTAATAACAGACTCTCGAAAGATGCTGAATCCCTCTTCGGAGGCCTGCGCAAGGTCCCCTCCAAGGACTCCCTCGCCCAGCCTCTGCCCAGGGAGGGCAGCCAGATAAGCGGCATTAACCGTAACCTTACGCGGACCAGTGCTTCGGGAGCCTCGGTGCCCTCACCTGCATCGGCGGAACCGAGAACGTCGCAATATAAGGAGAAGGACATCATCGGTTCCACGAGCAAGGATAAAGACTCTAGGGAGGCCATTAAGGCGAGGCTGCTCAACACCGTGCCTTCCTCGACAAAGGAAGAGAGCACCAGCGGGAGCAAGAAGTTGAGAAGCACGTCAAGCCGCAGCCTTAAGCAGTACATGTTGGATAAGACAGACAGCAAGGATTCAGGATCAAAGGATGACGGATCGCTCAAACGTAAGAGCGGACGAAGCAAGGACAAGGATGAAACTGAGAGCGAATCCAAGAGCGAAAACAAGAGCCGATCAAAGACCTTCTCGCGTTTCTTGGGAGGCAAAGAGAAGAAGGAGAAGGAAGCCGAGAAGGAACGAGAGAAGGAACGCGACAGGGAGAGAGACAGAGAGCGCGATAGGGAGCGCGAACGCGATAAAGATAGGGAACGCGAGAGGGATAAGGAAAGGGAACGCGAAAAGGAGAGAGATAAGGACAGGGAGCGCGAGAAGGATGAACGAACGAAGGGTTCCTCCACGATCAGCAGTAAGTCGACCTCACTGCGGGATCGCAAGAAGACGGAGGAGACTGGGGCCGAGAACAGTCCCGGAGCAACACCGACTGGAGCGCTGCGAGTACATCGAGGCAGCGGCGTGTTTGGCAGCAGCAGTAGCACCAAGCGCTCTCCCGTTGAGGACCCCACGGAAGCGGACAGCTCATCGAGCGAGCAGGGCTTGAAGCCACCAACTCCGCTCAGCAACAGTAGCCTGAGGAACAGCGGAGATAAGGACAGCGCAAGCTCTATGCCGCCCAGCCCTGGCAGTAGCAAGCGAGGAAGCACCGAGGACGGAGGCAGCACTGGCGAGCGGAAGGGCGGGAAGTCTGGAAGCGGCATCAGCGTGAATAACTCTCCCCCCAGCAAGCGTAAGGATGATGGAGCTAACAGCGGTGACGACGAAGGCGACGTCAAGAGGCGTCCGCGTGGTGACAGTAAGCTACGAATTGAGAGAAGCGCAAAGGAGAACTCAGCGTCTGAGGCGTCCAAGGGAGACGAGAGTGGCAAGAAGGTCGCGCACAGTCGAAACTCAAGCAGCGGCAGCGAATCAGGTGAATCGTCCAGCGCCAAGGCTTCACCGGTCAAGGTCCCTGAGTCACCACGTACGCTTTGCTCTTTTGTCGCCACTGCTGCCAATATGTGGCTCACGTTGAATGTGATCAGGGCGAACAAAGTTTGCCTCGTCGACTAAGTCAACTAGCAAGGACGACATGGATGATGAGGAGAGTGGGTCTACCAATAAGAAGCCCAGGTGCGTGTCGTGTCGATTCATCCTGTTCCGATCATGTCTAACCTTTTATGCTGGAGCAGCCCCAGAACTGGCAACAAGTCAACTTCTTTGCGTACACTGGCTCGGGTCGACGCTCGCATACCAGGCGACAAGGAGAGCCCCCTGTCCTCACCGTCGAGCACAGCCTCGCCAGAACGACCAACCAGATCCTCCGTATTGAGGATCAGCGACGGTCATCATAGTCTTCGAGGCTCAGACTTGCCGGGCGATAAGAAGCTGCCCGTACCCTCACCACCCTCCGGGGGAGGCCGGAGCAACCCACTCGATCTGCCCATACGCTCACCGCGCACTCTTCGCTCTCCGCGACTCGCCAGTCAAGCTGTGGTAGCTTCTCCCCGCGAACGAGAGCGCGATCGCGCTTCGACGACCTCTTCACTCTCTCCGCGCGATCGAGCTCCGTCACCTCGCCATGCTGAGGGACCTGCCTCCCCGCGCAGATCGACCTTAACTAAGATTTCAGGGGAGACGTCGCCTCGCCGATCCTCGAACATCAGTAAGCCATCCAGCCCGCTAACCACTAGCGGTGATGTCTCGCCTCGCCGATCAAATAGCAAAGGGGCATCCGATGCTGCTATATCGCCGCGCCGCATGACGAGCAAGATGCGCTCCTCATCAAAGCGGGGAAGCGAATCGCCGTCCTCCTCCTCCTCACCCACTTCTTCGCCCTCTTTGTCCTCACGAAGGCGAGCAGGGCACAAGGACAAGGAAAAGGCAGAGCACCGACGCCAGCGGCGGGAGAAGGAGATCGTCGGCCCCGAGTCCTACGAGCTCACGCAGGTCATCAACCGAAACGTCATCTCGCTTCTGGCGAACGTGTACGAGCTGGAATACGGCGAAGTGATGAAGCTGCGCAACAGCGTACGCGAATGGACCGGCGAAGTGGATCGCGTGATGGAACGATTGCGAAAAGAGTATGGCTGCTGATCTCTCGCACACACGGGCCAGTGCAGCGCAAGCGCAGAAAACACGTGCGATTGCCGACATGCTGGCCATGTTCATACGTGTAGAATATAGAACAACTCCTTATTGTTTCACTTGGAGGGTGACCACAGCGGCACAGTACAATTGTGCCGCTTGGCGATATACAGTGGGATTTGTTGGCCGCGGTATGCAGCTCATGTGGAACTGTTTCTCTGTTTGATCTCATAGCGGACGATACGGCGAAAGAGGTTCACAGAAGGTGAACGAGTCTGCGTAAGACCTAGCGTAAGAAGGTGAGGTAGAACAGAACAGGGGGAGTGGGTACCGTTTGTTTCTCCATTTGTTGGGGCAGGACTGTAGAAGTTGGCATTCTCAAACTTCTTGAGTAGGGCAGCTCGGAATTCATTGTCCACAGGCTGCTTGGCGGGTCTCTCCCTCCAGCTGAACGAACTCAGGTTAGCCACATTCTGTGACCTCTTAATGAAAAGCACACAACAACAACAACAACGCGCACCTGGCCGGCTTCAACTGGTTCCTCGTCTTAACCACATCGCCTAACGATGGTGGGAAGCTTTCCTGCTTACGCTAGGGTGACTGTTAGACGACAGGATAATGATCGCAGGACATGCAGCTTCATACCTTCTGAGGCTTATCTCCGACTTCTGTTGAAGCCCTTCTCTTTAAGTTTTTCCTTGCTTCCTGTAATACCGCTGTTGGCTGCACACTCGGCTGAAGGGCATGGTCAGTGTCATCTGCAGCGCACAAACGCAACAAACGTAAAGGACAAGTACCGCGGCGGAGTTGGAAATGACAAGAGCTGGAGGCGCAGGCGGAGCAGGTGGAGGTGCAGTCTTGGCAAGAGGCACCACAGCCACTGAGACAGTGGTGTGTTCGCCAGTCTTGGCCCTCTTGCTCCTCAGGATACCCTTCTTCGGTGGCTTGGCCTGCTTGGGCCTAGCTTCTGCTTGCTTCTTCGCTTCTTTCGCAATCTCGGTGGTACCCTTTGACGTCTCTACGCCACGAGGGTGACCTCCCGCGGTCTTCTCTTCGGTTGAAGAAGACTTCCTGGATCGCTTCATCTCTGATCTTCTGCCCAACTTGGCTTTGAGCTCCCCGATCTGCTGTTCTAGTACCGTCACTTCCTCCGTCTTCTCCTGTTTGTAGCGAGCAAATTCCTCCTCAATCTGGGCGATCTTCAACTTGAGGCTCTCGTTCTCTATCCGCATACGACGTAGAGATGATAATGTCTCCATCGAGGACGATTGTGCGGGAGCCACAGGGGAAAGGGGTAGAAGAGATGTCGCAGGTGGCGAGGAATTGGAAATGGCGGCCGATGGACGCGGAGGAGCCGGGATCGATGGTGATCCGCTAAGGCTACTCTTGGATTGGCTACGTGCCGTCTGGGGAGGTACGTTCTCCTTGGAAGATGTGGTCAGCACCTTCCCCTTCTGCTCTCGCCAGTGGCGCGTGTTCAGCCTCCTTCTTCGTTTCTCAAGTGCAGCTTCCTGTATGCGAGTGCACAATTCGATTCAAAAAATCCAAAACATTAAGGCCGGCATCAGGTACCTGCGTAATGGAGTGGCTCTCCGTCTGAGGCCCAAACAAACCGAAACCAAAGAGCTTGGACAGCATCTTTTGAAAGGTGAAGACGTCTTAATGGCCGCTTGGCCCTCCAATTCTCTTTCAAAGTCTTAATGGCCGTGTAGTGTCAGTTAATCGTTGCCAGCACCAGCCGTTGTCTTTGCTTTCCCGCCAAAATGTTGTGTATAATTTAAATTCCATTTCCCTTACATTCCTGTCGTGCCTTCCGCAGATTTGACCAAACGTCTTTGGTTCGGGCGTAACGGATTTGAAACTTTACAACGCCTGCCTCCCCCCTGCTGGAACGTTTGCCCAAAGATATAAACACAACAACCCCTCCTAGGGGCACTTCCTCATCATCCCCTTCGTGTAGCAGTAGGAGTCGCATAGACGACGGGTCCTCCACCTCCTCCTCCACCACCCGCCACCGCTACTTGAAAAGGAAGGAGAGAGCTCTCTGTTGTGTGTCGGGGATGAAACGTAAGGAGCGCGACGGCCTTGCAGGAGGAGGAGGCATCATCGACAACAACGTACACAAGATTAACAACAAGGCTTTCTACCATCTACCCGATCGCGAGCTTCCATCCCCATCCATGGGGAGTGGTATCTCCTCCCCGCTTGCCATCCTCGGAACGTCAACAATTCCCGAAGATGGTGGCGTCCCATTAGTATCATCATCTCCACATCATCATCATTATCACCTTCACCCCATGATGATGATGAGGCAAGTCCCATCATCTCCATCGGAGGAAGCCCGACCCGAATCTCATCAACGTCAACATCAACATATTCATGCGAGCCCTACATTCGATGTCAATGAGGCGCCCCGAAGGAAGCGTGAATGGCTGGAGACAGTCCTAGGGTCACATGATGGAGAGGCATCTGGCGCATCATCAAGCAACGAGTCGGGCATAGAAATGGATGACAAGGTAGCGGTGGCTCCATCGACGATGATGGAAGTGATGGATAGGAAAAAGGCAAACTGCCCGATCAACGGGAATCCCGAGGAGGAGAAGGAGGTCGTCCTCGTCTCGCGCAGCCCGGAGGAGGAGCTGCTCAGCCTGCGCACGATAGTGAGCAGCATCACGCAGGGCATCGGGCAGCTCCAACATACGCTGCAGCGCTCGCAGACGCAGTGGCACTTTAACCGCATCGTCGGCCAGCTCACTGAGCTTTCGCAAGAACTTAGCGGTCAGCTGGAACAGACCTACTCGCTTTATTCTTTGCTGGTTCGCTCTCATCTCCTCGCACAGTTTTGGTGGTATACTTATCATCGTTTGATGGGCTTTGTACAGCAAAGTCACAACTTGATGGGCGAAATGAACCGCAAGGGCGCTTCTTATTCTGGATTCTTCAGGTATCTTTACTCCCACAGCACCCTGTGATTTAGTTGTGGTGGTGGTACTCACGACCTCTTGTATCTCATGGCTGCAGTGTCCTACCCGAGGAGTGTATCCTGCACGCCCTTTCCTTTCTCTCAGAGCGTGATCTGGCCACAGTGGCGCGACTCAATAGGCAGTTTAAGCGATTAGCTGAGGACGACGCAATATGGCGACTTTTGGCTCTGCGGTGCGCTACTATTCTCGTAATTTTCAACTCATCGCGCACATCAATTCCCTTTGATGCTGTGCTCAACGATGGGAGACCAGGATGGAGCATGTCTCCGCAATCGCCTCAGCGCCTCCTACACTCTCTATCACTTGTGTGCACTCTCTATTCTTCTATCCCGAAGCGAACACTCATTCAAGCAATGAGTGATCATCTAGATCCACATGAAGCTAACTTTGTATACTATTATGACAGACGATGGAAAAAGGCACGCGAAAGAGGAAGGGAAAAGGCCAGCAAGCGACGACGACATGGCTGGCGAGAATATTTTATTGGGCGTCGTCACATCGATAAGAACTGGGAGTCTGGAACCTATGCTCTGCGTACCATAGTTGGACACGATAACCAGCTGTATTGCATCCAATTTGACGAGGACAAGATTGTCTCGGGTTCCGAGGATGAGACAATGAAGGGTACGGTTTTCTCCATCAATCGAAAAGCCATTTTGCTCCTCTGACGCATACGATACTTTTAGTTTGGGATATCGCCACAGGTAGGTGTATGAAGACACTTAAAGGCCACACTTCTGGTGTGTGGTGCTTGCAATTTTGGCATGATCGTTTGCTTAGGTACCTCATGTCCACTTCCCTTCTGGAGCAACGCTGTTGACAGACTTTATTCGCGCAAACATTGCAGTGGGTCAGAGGATTCCACAATTAAAATTTGGGATTTGGCAACGGGCAATTGCGAGCACACACTGCATGGTCACAAGTATGGTGTATGGAGCTTGCAATTTGACGATAAGACTCTAGTTAGCGGAGCTGAAGGTATTGTAGGATGCATATTTATTATATTAGCTCATTCATACTAATTCTTAATAATCTTATAGACCAAACGATCAAGATGTGGGATATGCACACGTTACAGTGCACGAATACATTACTAGGACACAAGAGTGATATTTGGTGCCTTCAATTTGACGCAGCGCAACACCTCATTGTCAGTGGAAGCGGTTATGAGGGTATCGTCAGATTTGCAAGACTGCCTGTTGCCGCTTATGTGTTGACTTGACTTATACCCCCCAGATCGTACGCTGAAAATATGGGATATGCGCACTTGCACCTGTGTGATGACGTTGAGCGGTCACATGGGTGCGGTCAATTCGCTGTGCGTCTTTTATGGATCGCAAAACTATCCTCACCGCATACTCTCTGGCTCGGCCGACCAGACAATTAAGGTAAACTCTACCTTTCAACGCTCTTCATGATTCATTCTAAACTGTATGTTCCTTTTGCTTTAAGGTCTGGGACCGGCGGTCGGGATTGTGCGAGACAACCCTTGAAGGGCATCAGGGTGAGGTTCTATGCCTCAAGATGGCCGATTCGCGGAATCCGCGCATCGTGTCCGGAGGCGGATCTACCTGTAAAACAATCAAGGGTATGCCCCCGATGCGATTCTTTCTGCCAGATCACCCTGTTGATTTGCCTTTCAATGTACAGTGTGGGAGGATTGGTACAGTACGAACAATTCGGTACTCAAGCGAAAAGACCGCATTTCGCTCTCCCTTGCAGGTCACGAGAACGGAGTGTGGGGCTTGCAGTACGATGAGGTACGTGACTGTCCTGCTCTCGTTCTCTCTGTTTAGGCGCTGTAGCTAATCATTCTGCTCCGTTACAGGACAAGATCATTTCAGGTTCTGCCGATAAGACAATCAAACTGTGGGATTTCAGTGTGTCCGAAGAGGAGTTACAACGTGGCGATCACCAGGAACACGTTGAAATTGAAGAACTGACTGAGGAGGATGTGGCGGAAATGGTCGGCGAGGTGGATCCCAACCCTGACGGTGGAGTGGTGGAGCGCGTCGTCGTGCGGGGCAAGCGCAAGCGTGACGATGACGATTTCTAAGGCTCGCGTCATGAAAGTGAGCTGCCGTGGTGTTGCAACTCTTCCCCAGGGCTTTGATCCGTATGTACGGTGGTTACCTACAACACAGCTCAGCTGGTTTAGCTGCGTATTGCTGCTATATAGGCTCGCGTTATTGACTTGCCGGCGACTTGAACTGCGCAGTCCAATGTTCTGGGATAGGTAGGGATATTCATCAATGTAGTCCTGCACCACTTGCGAGATCGGGAACGTCGTCACGATTACACAACGAAACTTCTTGATATTCCAAATATTTGGGTAATGAGAAAAAACCTCCAATAATTGTCCGCCACCTTAACTATGGAAGAGAAGAAGAAAAGCACGCGATTTTCACCGGAATAAACCGAATCAGCAGCCGGCTCGCCCCGCGATTTGACGATCCGTGCGTATCGTCCCGTGTGTGGGGTTTTCCCTGTAGGCGGTCCGAGGGCGAAGTAACTCTCGTGTCAGAAGTACGACTGTCTTGGGATCTGGAACACACCTCACCATACCCATTTATTCCAAGTAGATAGATAGACAACATACCACAAAGCAAATTGTACGTTCTACGTTGGTCTCCTTCATTCATCCGTTTCTGCCATTGACCACGTCAAATTCCTGGTTTGGTGTGCATGCATGCAGGAGATGAAAGCGTTGGCGAAGCCTGAATGGAAGCCCATTCGTGCCTCCGCTGCGTCCATGCGCATG
>CDEZ01023248.1:0-14300 GCA_000826365.1 Acanthamoeba royreba | reverse complement strand
GAACCAAAGAACTAAAAGAACGAAAGCGAAAACGAAGGCAAGGAACGTACGAAGCGAGCGTTGCCGCACTTCTCGCAGTAGGCCGAGCCCTCACGGTAGAAGAAGGTCTTGACGTTCAGCTGAACGTTGCAAGTGACGCCTGCATACCCAACCACACAGAGAAATGATGAGCATCTGATTCCAACGTACCTAAGAGACCCAGGAGCGAAATAGGATTGGGGAGTGGAGACGTACACTTGAAGCAGATCTTGTGCCAGCGCTGCTCGTTCACCTGCACCGACTCAAGGGGGTACGCGCTCTTAGAACAACGGGCACACTTCTGTCCGGACATGTTTGCGTTGATTTATGTGTGGTGTGGAAGGGCACTTGTGTGAGATCTTTAGAAGTTCAATAATCGATAGTTCTGCGTACGCCTTTTTGTTGTGGTGCTAGGTCGCACACCAACGGCCACGATTAGGACCACCACCAATCACCGCAACTCCGTCTTTCGAGAAAAAAAGAGAAATATTTTTCCTTCTTGCACTTGGGGTTTAACGGAAATGGTTTGGAAAATGAAAGAGAAAAACCAACAAAACAGCGCATGCGAACTGCCATCAGGTGCAGTTCAAGTCCGGCTTTGCGCTCGCCTTCACTGCCGTCCTACTTGCGTTTGGTCTCCCCGTCACCGGCAGTGACACGAGTGCCCTCCGCTTGCTCCGCGCTCTGTTCCTTACGCTGCGTGTGGAGTCGCAACTTGAGCACGATGGCGGCAACAACTCCGGCGGCTGGCCTTGATGAAGACACACCGGCGACTCGCTTCCTCCGGGACCGTCATATCTCATTCCGCACACATCACTATCAGTACATTGAGAAAGGAGGTAAGTTACTTTTCACGCAACTCATGAAGTCTTCGACAACATACAGAAGACTCACCAGACTCACGTGCAGGAACCGGTGCATCGTCGAGTGCTCTTGGGGTTGATGAGCATCAAGTGGTGAAGGTACTCATGCAAGAATCTCGAATTCGTAACAATGTGATCGGCTTTATCAACTTTCATCGTTATGTGTAGACACTGGTGTTTGAGGACAAGACAACGTCCAAACCGTTCATTGTGCTCATGCATGGCGATCAACGGGTCGATACGAAGGCTCTTGCCGCGCAGGTTGGAACGAAGCGAGGTATATTATCTCGTTGGGAGCATTCACGATTTCCTGAAGAAAGACTGATGGTTACCAACACAGTGGCTGCCTGCGCGCCTGCAACCGCCGAGGAGCACACGGGATACCAAGTGGGAGGAACCTCGCCCTTTGGCACGAAGAATGCTCTGCCCATCTACATCCAACGGACAATCGTGGAAGGTGACGAGGAAGGATCCGGTGATGATGTGGATCAACATCATCAGACGGACAAGGAGAGCACTGCCCCAAGGGAAATCTACATCAACGGAGGCAGGCGAGGATTTCTGGTCTCGCTCAACGTAACGGACCTGGTCGCAGCACTGAGCCCCACATTTGTTGATGTCGCCAGCACCAAATGGTGAGCTCATTTTTGAAATATTTTAATCATATCTTAAATTCCAACACCCCGAAAACGTGGCCAATAAATAAATTGTTTAATAAATAACTTCTGACTTTTGCTCCTTGGCGGCGTGAGGTCAAGTTCAGATCATTTTATCTTTTGGTGTGGAAAAAACCACTTTGCCCCGTTCTTGGTGTGTGGACTGAGGAACGGTTGGTGCCGAAATGGCACATAATCAAGTGAGTGGAGAATTAATCGCTCGAATTTATCAATTCATTCGCGATAATGGTGCCGTACCCTCCATTATTAAAATTATTATTTAGGCAATTCTTTTCAATAATAAATATTTTTGAGCCTCCTAATTGATTTCTTTGTTATGCAATAAAATAAAATAAAAATCCCAAGCCTTGTAATCTTCTCACTCTTTTTCCTGTGTTGTTGGAATATACCCAGAGGCCAAGTTGAAGGAGGGCACAATGGTGCTGGCCCTGAACCCTGCGGTGCTAGAATGCTTGAACGATGCCTTGTACGAGTTCAGACAGATAGGTGAGTGGGCCCCTCCCTTGTTAGTACATGAACAAGTGTTTGTGACCGTGTGATGATAACTTGTTTGCAGGCAAGCGGATCACTGCCCTCTCTCCCAGTGCCAAGGGCTCTACCTACCGCGATACCCTTAGTCGTCTCTCCTTGCTGCTGGAGGACATTCCTTGTGTGCGGGTACGCTGGCGGTGTGGCAGTAGCTTATGTGTTGATGAGTCTTATGGCAATCTCTATTAGCTGGAATCCCGACGTCCTGGGGAACTGGAGTGCAAGACGATGGTGAACCTCTCTCGCTTCAAGACGCTGCAATATCTCGAGGTAGGCGCATCAAGGATCTGAATCGGGACAAGTGTTGCTGACTTGCTCATCTTCAATTATCAGATCGACGAAGTTTTTCCCCCGCTTATACAGCACCTGTCCACCAAACTTGGACCTCGGCTGGTGCGGCTTATCTGCCTCAACTCTGGTCTAGCAACCACAAGCGATCTTCTACACTCCAGGGCTAGCTCTTCTGAAGTGGTAGATAGTTGCACTCTGGCCTGCTGAGCGAAAATAACTCACTTCCACTCTCAGGGTACCGAGCCACCCACTTGGGGCGAACTGCGCGTATTGGACTGCAGCTACAATCAAATCATAGTTATGGATGAGTCAATGGTGCTTACCCGTTCCTTGTTATTGAATTTGAACCGAGAATGTTAACATTGCGATCTTTGCGTTTGAATATAGCACCTCCTGCCTAACGTGGAGCGACTGATGCTTTCGCACAATGTGATCCGGAAAATTGAGAACCTGGACCATTGTGTTCATCTCAACTTGCTTGATCTTGGCTTCAACAAAATCGACTCAGTGCTCGATCTTCACCTGGTTCTAGGTGGACTCAAGGTGCTCATTCTGCGAAACAACCTGCTCAAGTCGACCAAAACTCTCGAGAAGATCTACTCTCTGGAAAGGCTAGACATCAGCAACAATCTCATCGAATCTGAGGACGAAATCAAGCGATTATGCGAGCTTCCGCTCCTTGTTTACCTCAATACACTAGGTAACCCAGTTTGCACCCGCAGCAGATCTGGGCGATCATCAACGATGGAGGAAAACTACCACCTGTATCGGCAAGAGATACTTTCCCATTTCATATTCGAGCGCAGCGAACTGAACGATCAGCTCAAGGTGTTTGATGAAGAGCGAATCGAGCCAGAAGATATTCAACGGGTGAAGCAGCTTCGACGGTAAGAGCAGCCCATAGCATTCTATACATTACGCCTCACTCCTTCTTCTCAACCGCAGAAGAGAAGTTATGCCTTCACCGAACCATAACGCTTCACTGGCTCCGCCCCCTCAGCAAAGACTCACCAGCTCGTCTTCAGGTGTATCTACAAGAACAATGCCTGCCTCTCCCGCCTCCATCCCCACTACTGTATCAACTGGCGATGCTCCGTCAGTTAGACGTGATAACGGCTCTGGTGGCAAGACGGAAACAAGTGATACCCACACTGGTTTCAGCTCAACTTCAGAGAGCAGCGAAAGTACACCAACCCAATCTGGTACGACCGTCCACTCGTTCGTTTCTTGGCTCTCTGCTAAGATCAGAATTGATTTGTTTCTTTTCAGCTGAGGTAGCTGTTCGCTCGAAAAAGAAGAAGGTAGCGCCTTCTCTCTATCCTCTTCATGTTCACTACTCACACAATCACTTGTAGAAAAAACGCGTTGTCGTTATTGAGGGCGTACAATCACCCTCTGCGAGCCCAAACTTACCGCAGAGTGAGGCGCAAGATGTTAAGCCCAGGAAACGAGCAGGCTCACCAAACCGTAAACAGCAAGCCACAGCGATTGAAGAGAAGGCTGATCAAGCACAGAACTTGAGTAAATCAGCTGACGCTGACTTCCTTGCTAAGATCGAGGTACTTGATCTTAGCTTACAGTTGAAACTTCGGTGTGACATGTTCTATCTATCGACAGGAACTGCACAAGCAAGGAGGCACGATGTGGCTTCTTGCATTGAACGAGATGCAAAGAAAAGAGTACGAAGAAGAGCAACGGGTCAGCAAAGAACGGGAGCAAAAAGAGAAACTCAATCAACTACAGCAACAGCAAGCAGGTACGACTTCCAAACCATGATGTTAGTAATAGGACTAAACTTTCAACTCTGACGAGCAGCTGCTTTGCAAGGACCGTCGCAATCTAAGAATGATGTATGGACATTTCCTCATCGGTGTAGCACCTTCGAACTTTATTGTTGACATGATTGCATGCAGGCTTCTCTCAAGATCCTTGAGGAAATAAAGAGCGGCAAGATCTTGCAGCTATCGAGCAGTCCCGATATGCTCTCCTCCTCTCTCAGCCACGTTGTATCGAGCTCACCGTCTGATGAAGATGTGCAACCGGAGCGAGTTAGCAATACTGGAGATTCAAAGGAAAGAATCGTTATCAAACCAGAAAAAGTGGAGAAGGACAAGGTAACCTTGATCTCATTTCTATTTATCCACTTTTCTTACCACATTTCTTCGCAGAATGCGCCACCCGCTAACAGCCGGATAAACCTTGATGAAAACGAGGATACGACGTACGAAAGCACACTTCAAAGCGAGATGAGCTTATAAATCTGACTGAGTATTCTATCTGTGTGGACAGAACGGACGAGTTCACAGTTGAGGTCGGGGGACAACTTAGGATTCTGCTCGTCTCTAAGCGTTATATCGTGGAGGCCGATGTTACGACAGGGCGGTACGAAATACAGAGCTGAGTGAGTTGTAGCATTTGCAACCCTGATTGATTCCGTACAATAGGGATGTTGTGTCCCATGAAGCGAAATACATCACTGCCGTCAAAAGTCTGGATGAGCGCGGACGGCCAGCGGTTCTGGTGGAGTACGCACCTCCACGAGCGGGAGCCGAGGTGAGATCTGAAGTGAAGGATACCACCACCTATGTTCTTGATGACGAATCCGAAAGGTATTTTGCTTCATCACAATCCCTCTTGAAGCATCACAACGTGACCGCCAGCTCATTCTTCTCCTTATGCAAAACACAGATCCAAACTGCTCGATCTTTTGCAAGCGTTCTTAAGTCAGAACAGTCAATCACGAGTTCAGTGTATGCGATGTATGAAGATATATGACCGGCTCGCTGGCATGCAGGTACGACTAATCTCATTGAAGGACAAGAGAGAGGTTTAATTGTGTTCTCTCTTTTTTTTTTCTCCTCAGGCATGCAAGTCTTGTGGCAGCACTTACGTGGTGCATTATGAAGAAAAGAAATCTAAGGCTGATAACGGAGCTTCTCTACCGCCCGACGTGAAGCTCTCCAGCTCATTTGGTGGCGAGTCCAGCATGGAACTTGCCAGGTACACTCTTGTCCACATCTTATCTGAATTACGAAAGAACCTTTTTGCTGAGTTACCTTCTTACAGGCCTCGAGGTGATAGCATACGTTCTCCAGTTAGGGAGGACTATTCAAGCGCAACTATGGACGTTAATTTGCAATTACACTTTCGGCTTACCTTTTTCAGAGTGCGCTGCCGCAACCATTCCTCCACACTTGATCGGTCTAACTGCTCACATTTGCCAGGGAGGAGCAGAAGAGCAGCTGGTCTACTTCTTTTCCTCCGTGTTCTTGCCATACGGCGCAAAGATGAGTGAGGAATCGTATGCACAAACACATCCTTCTGGTCTTGAATACTAAGTTTGCTAACACTCAACTTCACTATAGGGTAGGGCACATCCTGCTGACAACGCAGAACATCTACATCCTTCAACGTAAGCGACGTCCAACAGAGACGGACCCAGGTCTAGAGGACCCTTCTGGCCGCTGATTGATATGTGCTGACGGCCATCCTTACAGGCTTTGCATTGGTGGCAGAATTTAGCCTCGGACAACTAAAGCGAGTTGCTATAGGCCTGTTCTATCAGTACTTTAGGTAACATCCTTCCTACTTAACACGTAGATAGTGTGAGGTGCTTACTTCTTTGCTTTAGGCTAGAGATTGATGAAAAGGTGGCCTACGTGTTCGTCCCAAAAGAGCACGGGCGGACGCATACCTTCATTGATATCCTTTTGCAAACCAGTACGCCATCAAAAACCGTTCTTTATTTTGATCATATTCTTACTGATGACTTGCCGCAACAGTTCTCGATGCGAATCTTGCGGCTCCGGCAGAAGCGATTCACTATAATTCAGAGACCCTAAGCAACATGCAGACACAGCTTCTTTATCGATATCCATCCAAGACACTACAACTCTATGCTTTACTCTATCAGAAGATGCCGGCAGCGCGTCCCAAGAGCATTATTCTTTCGTCGGCTCTTGCGGCAGCGCGTGATGCAGGCGGCTTGGTCCCTCGGGCGATGATTGTTACGAGCACGCATATCCTTCTAGCAACAGAGGACTACAGCAGGTATTCTACTCAGATGCACAAAGCAACCTCGAACAGTTGCTCACTAAAGTTATCTCTTAGGTGGCCAGCAATGCACTATCCAGGAGTAAAGCCGCCGTCTTCTCCGCAGTTTGAATTGGCCTCGGCTCACGAGATCACTGAGCTTGTAGCTCTGGTATGCCCTTTTGGCTCAAGTGTAGTCCCCATCGTTTCTCACTTGCCACGCAACCGCCTGTGACAGGAACTGGATGCACAAGAGGGTACCGAGTTCAAACTGATATTTGAAAAGGAGGGTAACGGAGCACGCACTACGGTTCAGCTGAAGTTAGGTACAAGATCCCTATCCTTGAGTGTTGATAGCTTCATTGCGTGAGCACAAATCATTCTTATTCCTTCGATTAGAATACGAAGAGGAACGAGCCAAGCTTACAAACTCGCTCGCCAAAGTGTGGGAGTCTCTTTTCAAGTTGCCGCTCTCGCTGAAGTACTACAACATTCCTAGCTGATGTGCAACCCTTCAGCAGATGCAATGAAATGCAATGATTGAACTGCTAGCTGGATTTTTCGATCCGGTTTGCTGTTTGCGAAAACAAATTTATAATTTTGAAATTTTTTGGTGGAGCGGAAACAATTTGCAAAAAAGACAAACGAAAAGCAACTTCTGTTTTGTCACACCTCGTGTAGTCCTCCATCAATCATTATTTTATTTATAATTCATATTTTTCCTAAACGAATCACGTCTTATTGATCTGTTTTCATCTATGGGAGGATGTCGTGGTACAATAAGTTGAAAACAAATGTCACGTCGATGGTGGGCGACATGCCCAACATCAATCTCGAGACGGCGCTCAACGCGGTGGCCTCGCCCGCCAATCCTCTTCGCCTCTCCTCTGCGGGCGCCGGGGCTCCTGCCGCGGCCACCGCCGCAGCAGCCGCCGCGGCCACCGACAGCCCACCGCCTCCGTTCCCGCAGCTGACCGGCCAGCCTCCCTCTTCTCCTTCTCCCTCTACGTCATCGTCATCTACGTCCTCAGATGCCGCGCCTGCTACACCTGCTGGGCCGGCCAGCGCCGCGCCAGCCGCGAGCCCTGCACCTGCTACACCGGGAGATAACGTGCGTTGCTTCGCGTGCGAGCTGTGGACCACAGCTTGTGCCTCTCTCTCGTGCTCGGTGACGTTGACATGGTGGTGGTGATGGTGATGGTGGTGGTGGCGGTGGTTCTCGCACAGGCGCCAATGCGGATCTCGCTGGACACGGCGTCGCGGGACGAGTTGATCAACTTCTTGAAGAAGCAGTCCATCGCTGTAAAGAAGAGGGACGAGAAGATAGCAGGTTCATGCCTCCTCTTCTCTGGCCTGCCCTGCATTGCTCTCGGCATGCCTCGTTGCAATGCTCTGTGTTGATTGCTGATAGTGCTGACATTGAATGTGGTGCACCACATCAGAGCTGGTGGATGCTTACAAGCGGCTCGCGAAGGAGAGAAACGAGTTCAAAGGCAAATTGGAGGAGAGAGAGAAGGAAGAGGAAGATATAGTGAAAGCTGACTTGGGCTTAACTGATTCAGCGGATGAGGATAGCGTGGAGGACGCAGTGGAGGCCGAGCTCCTAAAACATCTCGGTGGTGAGGATGAGGTGGAGAACGGATCAGAAAGACTCATGAGCGAGCGAGAAAAGAGAATGAAAGAGCGGGAACAGAAGAAGGATGAGGCTTTCAAGGCGAGGGTTCGTGACCTGCTGCGAGAGGCCACTATTCTGCGGAGGAAGTTGCGTGAGGAGCGGGAACAGGAGGCGGCCAAAGATAAAGCCCATGCCGAGCGTGTGGAGGAGCTTGAACGGCGGCTAAATGAGCAACAAGAACAATTCGCCACCTTACAGCACAAATCCGAGGAACAGATTGCACGCCTTGCAAGCGAGCTTCAACGTATGGATCATCCTCATCTTTAAGTCAAGAAGCTTGATCGCTTATACTTACTCTTCCTGCTGCAGGTCTGAACGACTCCGAGGCACGTGAGAGGGCGGAATTGGAAGAAAAGCACAAGGCAAAGGTATATATTACACCAAGTTTACTGTTCTCGGTATGATTAAGTGCTGGTTTCTGGTTTCTGCAGGTTGAAGAGTTGGAACTCGAACTGACTAAGCAGAGGGATAACCAAAAGGACCTACTTGAGGCTGGCCAGCGGCGGATAAAGGTACGCACATTCCGATCTTCACCTGAGTTCTTCTCTGATCGCTTCGCATTTAGGAACTATCGGTGGAGTTGGAGTCTAGCCAATCCAAAGCGGTACAACTGGATGAAGAACTGCAAAAGGTTAAGGACGCCGTAGCCGGTACGATGATCCACACTCTTTTTTTCAGCGTTTTGTTTTGACATAGCGCCATCGCCCAGAACGGGAGCAGCAACTTGTATCCTTACAAAAGGACAAGGACATTGAGCTGCAGGGTATGCACGACACACTCATTTTGATGAGAGGTGAAGCGCAGTCTGCTGCGGCGGAGAATGTCAAGCTAAAACAAGAGATCGATACTCTGCAACATTCAATTGAGGAAATGGCTGCGTTTGAGGCCGAACTCAAGGCGCTGAAGTCACAACATGAAACTCTATCGCAGCAGCAAGATGAACAGCAGCGACGAGAAGCAGAACTACATCGCTGTCTTGCAGAAAAGGAGCAGACCATAAAGAGTCTTGAGGAGGCCGTCGCAAACCAGTCTGCGGAACAAGCCAAGGCTGATAGCCAACGCTCCGCCGATCTAACTGAGGCTTTAACCGAAGCGCATGCGAGGATCGCCGAACTCGAGAAGGAAAATCAGCAACTTAGTACCAGGATGGCTGAGATCCAGTCTGAGGCGCCCTTAACCACTGAACAGAACACGCCCGAACAAGTAACTGAAGGACAAGGCGGCAACGAGCTTAGGAAGCAATGGGAAGAGGAGAAGACCGCACTCGAGGCCCAAATCTGGGAGCTGAAGCAGCGACTGGAACAGACAACCGCCATAGGAAGCGAAACAGATTCAAAGAAAGACGACACGACCGGCGCGGATGAACACCTGCAAAAGCGAATAGAGGAACTTAAAAACCACGTGGAGCGGCTCGATGCGGAACGACATAAACTAGAAGATGAGGTGAAGCGAAAGGCTGAGTTGCTGGAGAATGAGCGAAAGCAAAATGACGATGAGCGGAATGAGGCGCGACAAGAGCGTGAACGGCTACAGGAAGAGATAAACAAAATCACACGTGATTATGAGCAACTTCGGGCTGACAAAGAGCGTATGGATCAGGAGACCGACCGAATGCAAGCGCAAAGTACGTTAACGGAAAAGGAACGAGAACAAGCAGAGCATGATAAGAACGAAACAGCGGACGAGAATGAACGGCTTAAAGAGAAGCTACAAAAGAACGAAGAGGAACTAGCGAAGAGAAAGGAGCAGGTGGCGCGTCTCAAAACGAAATCACGAGAGTTGTTGAAACAGTACAAGGAAGAGCGAGAACGACTAGAGAATGCCCTTAATCAAGCTAAAGACGATCGTGCTAAGTTTGAGGGAGAATCCGCCAGGCTTAGTGAAGAATTAGAGGCAATTAAGGTTAAGCTGGCCAACGTCGAGCGCCAGCTATCGCAAGGCCAAGAAGAAGTAGATAAAGCGATGACCCGAGAGAAAGAAGGCTTCCGTACTACACTAAAGGAACTCAACGAACGAAATGACAAGATTATCGCGGATAAAGATGATCTCATTCGGAAACTGCGTGAAGAGAAGGAGGTGACTTACCATCATGTTCGATGTCTGCGTTGGATACAGCAATCGCTAACTTTAGTACCTTAATTGCAGGAACTCCGTAGTAAGATCAATAGTGCAGCAGAAGAAAAGACGCACACTGATGAAACATTTAGCAAGCTACAGGTATGATCCTTTATTTGGATTGGGAGCTCATTGGTAACCCGCTGAGACCTTGAACGTTTAGGAGGTGATGATGCAAAAGGACGCTCAGTACAGGGCTGTGAAAGAGAACGAATCCAAATTGCTCAGCTTGATCGAAATGTTCAAGAAGCAGCTCAAGGAGATTGAGAAGAACGGGGAGGAGAAGGAGAAAAAGCTGAGGTTCACTCATGCATCCTCCCAAGCTCCTCCAAAGATAGATTAACAACTTACCACACACACAGGGAAGAGATCAAGTCGGAAGTGGAAAAGCGGAATCAGCTCACACAACGGGTGGAAAATGAGAAGGAGAAACACAAGAAGGCTGTAGAGGAGATGCAAAGTCTTAAGTCCTCATACCGGCTAGCAGAGGAGCAACTGACGCAAATCAAAAAGCTGATGAAGGAAGGTGACGATAAGAAAGCCGAGGAACTGAGCAAGGTCGAAAAAGAGAAGCAGGAGGCCCTGGAATCACTCGAGAAAGCGAAAGAAGAGCACACGCGCATTCAAGGCAAGGTGAAGAAGTTGAAGGAACTTCTTAAGCTGGCCGAGAAGCACTTGAGCGAGTGGAAGCAAAAAGTATCGGACAAGGAGGGGGAGATCACAGCACTGAGCGCTCAGATCGAGCAGCTACGAAAGGAACTCGATTCAGCTTCACAAGTATTGGAAAGCGAAAAGGCTGAGACCGAGAAGCGAGTCACTGTCGAAGTGAAGGCCAAGGCGCGGGAGGAGTTCCTGCAGCAGCTCCGTAAAGCTGCTCAAGTATACAAAGAGAAGATGAAAGAATTGGTACCTATCAATATTACTTAAGAGTTGTAGCCTCGCTGTGGTCGCATTCTCACACCCAACAGCAAACGCAACTCGGCCAAGTGACGCAGGAGCTTGAAGATACTAAGGCTGAGTTCCGTTCTTATAAGCTGCGAGCCCAATCCGCTATCCAATCCAAGACAACTACTACCGTTAGCAAACCCACATCATCTTCAGGTACCCAACTTTTCCAAAGCTAGCCCGCTTATGTAGCAATAGCTCATATTCGTACATACTTCAGAAGCAGTATCTGAGAGTGATACAAGCGATGGAGAAGATGCTACGCCAGAGGACCATGCCGATAGTGCTTCAAACGTTGCGGCGTTACAAACCGAGGTAATTTGTGCGATCACTATTGGCGTGAGTCTATATATGACCGACGATGTCTCCAGATGGTGCAACTGAAGCAAGAAATCGATCGTCTCAAAGCTGAAAATGATGAGCTGCGCCAATATGAGAAATCGGCAGAGGCACTGCAAACCGAGCTTACTGAGGTTCAGCATCGGTATCGAGCAGAGATAGATCAGTCTGAGAGTTTGCGGTACACGCACTGCTTTCTGGTGTTAGTGATCGACGTGCTCTACTTACACTTTGAAGGGAGGAGATGCAACAGCGAACTCGAGATTGGGAAAAGAGGCTAACCGATAGTGAAGCCAAGCATAGACAATTGATAGAAGATCATTCTCAATCAATCATCCAGCTACGGCAACAGAATGCGGACAAATTAAAAGAACTCGAAGCCAGTGTACAGGAGTATCAGGAACGGTATGTTTATAAATATAAATAGAAGCCAGTGAAATGCGATCTTTGGCCAAATGCTCACTGTTTGTCTGTACTTAGAGCGCAGTCTGCAGCTAAGGAAAGGGAAGAGCGCGAGGCACAGTTGATCAAGGAGATCAGAGTACGTTTCGCGTAAATCGATGTAACCGCTTGCTAACAGACCTATGTTCCAGATTTTGGAGCAGCGTATCAAGCTGATGAATGGAATGAGTGGTGTCAAGATGCCGTATGGAGGCCAATCTGTTTCACATACCGCATCGCCAGCCATCTCGCGTTCCACTTCATCGGTCACGTTGGCCGACGATGCTATTCCCAAGCCAGCGTTGAGGTTAGCCAGCCAACACTTGTCTTCCTGGTGAACTGTACTCTAATTTAGATTTCCTTGTAGAGAGGAGAATCTTGCCAACAATATCCTCTACAATCAAATGAAGGCCGCTCATCGGGAGGTTCGTTGGCGCAAACGAAAGTAAAGCCGGAATGACACTAATCCCAATGTTTTACAGGAAGTGCAACGTCTGAAAGCAGAGCTGGAAGAGTTGAAGGCAGCACTTGCTGATGCAGAGCAAACAACAAAGCTTCATCTCATGCAGGAGCAGGTAAACCCTCGATTCTGTATTCATGCCACTCTTACCTCCTGACCTAATCTGCTTTGTTCTGCAGGTACTGAAAGAGGAAATTAGGGAAGCAGAGCGTACTAGGAAGCGAGAAGGCGCGAATCTTGAGTACATACGAACCGCACTTTGGATTATGCTGTGCCTGATCTTACACATTCTTACATCGGTTCCAGTTACCTCAAAAATATCATCGTTAAGTACATGGAAACGGGAGAGCACGAAGCGCTACTTCCAGTTATTTCAATGTTACTACAGTTCACACCCGAGGAGGTGGACCGAATCAACCAACGACGCCGAGACAATTCGTTCTGGGGCAAGGTCTCGTATCTTTCCTTTCCATTGTCTTTTCTAAGTCTCACCATCCGCAACATTCAGGTCTGGGGAAAGTGAGGCTACGACGCATCAGCATCATGTATCTACATTCCATTTTTTGATAACCTTCAGTTCAATAGATGCTATATTCGTACAGTAAGCCCAGCGTGCCGATCAGTCCACCGCTGTACAATCCTCAGAAGCCTAGTGGTCGCTGGCTACTTCTGTGTGCTCTCATACTGCTCAAGAGCTTTGGTCCACTCCTGCAGCTCTTCGTAGGTGTACTTACCGCTCTTGATGCGGCTGGCTCGGTCCTGCATAAACTCATTCACAGTGATCCGCTGCACGAGCCTCTCGCTGCGTTGTGAGTACAGCCCTTCCATCCGCTCCTTCTCGAACTTGACTTGCTCTTTACGTTGTGCCGCACCAGAATCACGCCGTACCCCTGCGGGAGAACTGATACTCTCGTTGAGGCGTTCCCAGCGTTCGTTGATGCGCTTCTGTCGCGCCTTCCGTTCCTTCCGCTCAAGCTGTTGCTGCTTCTTCTCCTGCTTCGTCTTCTTTCCCGAGCCCGGTGAAGATGAGAGTGGAGGCGTCGAAGGTGACGATAGACGACCCCATTCCTCGTTCATCTTCTTCACGTTGTCCGCTCGCTTCTTCTTTTCGGCTCGGGCAGCCTTTTCTTTGGCCTTCTCGTCATCCTTTTCCTTTCCCTTCTCCTCTTCCCTCTTCTTCTCCTTCTTTTCCTTCTTCTCTTTCTTCTCTTGCTTGTTGGCCTTCTCTGCTTTCGCATCCAAGATGAGTAAGTGAACGGAAACCACATCAAGATGAGCAGAGAGCACGAACGTTTGGGTGACGGCACATCGGGTGGCCTCTCGGGGACGATTTCAACGTGCTTGTCAGGGAAGAAGAAGTCGCAGTCGTTGATGAGGAAGGTCACGAGGCGAATGACATGACTTACATCAGCAATGATGATGCTGATGTGCTCGTTGCGCGATCCGCAGAGAATCGGGCCGAAGACGATCGCCAGATTGGTGGCGTCCATCTTGTTACTAGCCTTGTTCTGCACCACAAACTGCAGATGGCTCATAAGCACCGTCAGCACCTTCATGTTGGTCGGCGGCAGCAGGCCGAGGAGACCCCACAAAATGCGACGACGCTCCTCTTGATCATCTTCCTGACTCGCTTCAGGTTCACCATTTCAATCACGTAAGAATTCAATTGAAGCTTACGCCTGCCTCATAAGGCACCGTGCCGTATACGTACCAGCGATCAGACTCTCATAGAGATTGAAGGTGAGGAGCGGTTCAGGCTTGAGCTCGCGGAAGAAGCCCTTCAAGAGCGAGGCCAGCGTGTGAGCCGATTTAGCTCCGATCGCTGCCAGATCCACCTGCTTACCTGCTCTCCACCAGACGGTCGATACGATCAGTCACGCTCTGATAAGACTGCTCTGGGAACGAGGCAGTGGGAC
>CDEZ01023246.1:0-10057 GCA_000826365.1 Acanthamoeba royreba | reverse complement strand
TCTCTCTCTCTCTCTCTCTCTCTCTCACCCGTGTATAGATGTCAAGCGCTTGCTCCGCTGGACGATCTTGGTTGTGCAACAAAGTCTAGAGATGATAGGCACGATACTCCCGCGATCAACTTTGCGTGAGAGCGAAGTTGCCATAGCTGTTTCGGACCTTGCTCGCGCGCGCTTCTTCGTCGATCGTCTCGGCCTATTACAAACCTCGATATTGGGTGTCGTGCTACCGCCACTTTTGGTCTCCTTATATCACTTTGCCGATCGGTCGGAATTCGTCGACGTTCTTCCCTCTCTTCTCGGACTTCTGTGGGAGCTCGATGAGATGAACAAGTTCTTCGTCGCAAGCAAGGCTGCCTTCTTGGCGCTTCGTCAGACTGAGGAAGCCGAAAAACGCAAGCAACGTGCGGAGGAGGCAGCAGTTCAGGCAGCGGCAGTCGCTGCTGCCGAGGCTACCCGCACGCCTTCATCGTTCAAAGATCGGAAGTCAAGGTACCAATGGCTTCCGGCTCAAACCTGATAAATTATAGCAGTTGTAGATCTACAAATTTACCATCCCATGCAGAGGACGTAAAAAGAGCGGCAGCACACCAACGTGGGTATCGCCCACAGTGCCTCGCATAATGTCTGACCACCACCGCCAGCAGCAGCAGCAGGAAGACGAGGATGACAAAGCTGCACTAACTTGCTCCTTCGAGTGGCTCCTCGAATTGGAGAAGACGTTAGCCACCCTGTGCGGTAAGCTCGCCGGCACAATGGTAGCCGGACCGTCGGCAACCTCGCTTCAACAAAAGGCTCAGCTCCAACACATCCGCTCTCATCTGTTCTGCTCGGGCCTTGAGGATTGCGAAGAGCGAAAGCTGGCCAGAGGATCCAACGTCGAGGTAGAGGACTCTAACCACAATATAACCAGCACACCTGCTCGCGTCGTCGACGACGGTGTTAACTGCGACGATCTCTTTAAACGGCTGATGGCTGCTGATGAGAATGATGCTGAACTGGGCCCTCTGGTCAAGAAGATCAGTTGTGTCGGACCTCGCTTGCCTATCCCTGCTCAGGCTGAGCCGCTAGTCGGCTTGGCAGTGCGAGCGACCTTTGCCGCCATTGTTAAGCACGCCAATCTGGGGCCTCAGTTGAACGAGTGGGCTGCGACATTGAGACAGTCAAACGAAAATCAGCTGCTAGCTGCGTTGCCACCATCGGCATTGTCGACGATACTTACGACAGCGGGGACGATGCGCTTGTGGATCATGCAGCAACAGCAGACCATTCTCAGCGAGGCGACGCAAAAGTACGATGAAGAGATGAAGAAGCGGGACGAAGCGATCTCGCGGAGACAGAGACATGAGGAACAATCGAGTTTAGCGCGATCTGACGTCCAAACCACCAGCACGGCCAGCCAGCGGCGGAATCGCGAGATTGTTACCCGAATGCGTAATTCGCTGCAACAGCTGCATCAGCAGCTACTTCAGCAAAACATGCAGCTTGATGATGACACCATGTGGGAAATTATGGTGGAAGAGGAGGAAGACCGTCTTCGAGATGAGGATGAGGACGAAGACGACGAAGTAGAAGATGAAGACGAAGACGAGGGCGGCGACGAAGATGATGAAGAGGAGGAGGATGAGGAAGAAGAAGAAGAAGAAGAAGAAGGGTATCACCTTCAACACAGGGAAGGGTATATGGTGGATGTCAACAGCAGCAGCAGCAGCGGAGAGGATGCTTTTCGGGAAGGGGACGGCGGAGAGAAAGAAACTATTTCAAGGCCAGACAAAGGGAAGGGAAAGGTTACTTCATCGCCGTCGGCTGATGAGGCGGAGGATATGACGGCGATCCCGCAACCACCGACGCGAGAGGAAGTGTATATGCGATTGGCTAAGCAGGTGCTTGATGAGGCTCATTTCCTTCTACGGTTCGCGCCGAGTTACACACAACCAGCTGCGAGCTCGCCCCAGCAGCTGGCCGTCCACGCCCGAGGGATTGTCAGCTTCATCCAGCTCCTTCTACCACTGGACCCGCTGGAACAGCTTTTACGGCTTCACATAGTGAGGTCAAAATCGCGTTGCCGAGGACTTAATATTTTTGTCGATCTTCTCGACCGTTGCTCTCTTGCCACCGTCAAGAAGGAGATCGTCAAACATCTCGGATGTGCTATGAGGTACGTCGTCGTCGTCGAGCACCATCTATTAATTCCGGGTGAATTGTTTCCTGTCTTCTTTTCTCATTTTCACCCACAGACAAACCGGCAATCACTATCTGGACGGCCTTGAAGGCTGTTCACGGTCCTCACTTCTCGCTGTGCGGCAAAGTTTTGACCAACTGTTCCGATTCCTCGTTCGATGTATGGCTGAAACGGTCTCGTCTCCGACCAGCGGGGCCCCTGTGCAGCACGGATCACCCCGCAGTGATGCTGAACGGGACGAAATCAAGCAGCTCAAATATCTCACACTCCTGATCAATGCCTTGGCGCTCGACTATCGGATGCTTGACTATTCTCTATTCAGTACCAGCGATTTCTACACCATCCTCCGTAAGCTCTCCATGGCATGTGATCGCACGTTCAGCAGCTCTCTTCCTCCTACAACAGCCGCAGCATCGGTAATTCCTCCTCAATCATCGAAAGGTCAGCAGAGTGCCTTCCCGGATTCGACATCGCACACTTCGAAGAAACTCGAGATCCATCGTAAGCGGGTCGTTCGAGTAGCTCGTAGCCTGTTCCTGCTCATCTCAGCACGATGCCTCGCGTGGAATACGGGATCTCGTGCCCTGCGTAACAACCACTTTGGCGAGGATGAAGGGAACAAGATTCGAGTACTTCAGGACGGCGTGCTTCAGCGCATACTGTTTACTGAGCTGGACAGTCGCCACGATAGCAGTGAAACAGCAGCTCCTGGTGCCACCGACAGTTCCGAGGCGGAGTCGCCTGCCTACGGCCGCACTCCTGGGTTGGCGCGAAGCGATTTCAATGATGACTATCATCACTCATTGTTAGCCTTGCTTTACCAGCTCAAGCGCACGTCGACCATAAGACGGTTCTTCTCTTCGTCGGGGAGCCTCCACAACCTGTTCTATCTTCTCAAGACTGGCTCTCCTCGAGTGCAACGGCTAGTTTCAAGATTGTGCCGCCACGTGATTCACCAATTGCGACCTGACCACTTCCAAGCGAAAGAATCGTCATCCCATGATAAGAAAGATATCGCTGTTGCACCAAGTGACATGAGCGCGGAGGAAGTGATCGACTTCTTCTTTAACATGCTAGGATCGCTCATATCGAGCAGCAGCTGCTACGATGCCGGCAGCCAACCGCTGCAAGTATTGGCTACTGAGCGCTCATCCGGCCTGCAGCCATCATCCTCATCGGCATCAGCATCACCAGTACCATCATCAGGAGGGAGTTCCAGCGACTGTTATTCGCTCATACTGCACCGGCCTCTAGGGCTTACAATTTCCGACGTGCTTCGTATGCTGCCCCAGAATCAGCTCACTGCGGGTGACTTGAGCCTCGACGTAAATTTGAAGGACGTTGTAAGGGAACTCAAGGTCATCGATCAGACTGTTATCTTGCGCGATGCGAGCATTGAGAAGTGCCGCCGCTGTGCGAGCTTACTGGCGTCCAAGGGCTTCTGCGCTACCATAGCACGACCGGACCCGGTACCCAAGCGAAACGTCGAACCTGACCTCTCGTCGATGCCATCGTTGCAATCCTACGAATGGCGTAGCCACCGCGTTGACTACGCCCTCGCCTCGGAGATTGTCTCACTCCTACGCACTCTGCTCGTTTCACCTGAGTGGCGTCAACTCCTCACTAGCAAGTTGCATAAGCATCTGGATCTAGGCCTCCCCGAGCTCGTGCACTTACTCGATGATCTCCTGTCTTCTGGCAAGCAAGACACAATCGTGGCGTCGTCGTTCTCATCAGATGCGGCCTCCTCTTCAACCTCTTCGACTGCGGAGTTTGTGAACCTGCAGCGAGTTCTGGCGGCGCTCGCCGTACTTGGGGGCTGGAATGAGGACATACGCGTTGGCGGCCGAGTGCGCTACTTACGCGCCGATGCTGGCGGATTTGATGATCGCCATGAGACCGCTGCGCCACTGACATCACCACGGCCTCCGATCGGCACGGTCATCAGCTATGGTGGTCCCTCAGCAATCAAGGTACGCGTTCAACTTAGCGCGCGCAAGTTACTCTTCATTCCTCCTTCCGAAACGGGTTTTAATTTACCCTATCCCCTAGGTCTTGATGATCAATAATTCTCTTCAAGGCGGCGCAGAAGCACGTCGTATACGTGTGTTTGGTGCCGACGAAGTGATGCCAATCACGGAGATAGAGCTTCCTTCTGGTATCTTCCCGCTCACCGAGCAACTGGTAAAGGCCACGTATGCTTTCCTAGAGCGCTCCAACGCCTTCTTCATCAGCACCGATGACTCGACCTTCCGAAACAAGGATCTCTCGTCTAGGGCATTGCTCTATATTCAGCTTCGTTCTCGGCTGCTCATGGTGCTCGGCAGACTGTTGCAAGACTCCGATGCCATCGGTTGCTGCCTTGGTGGCGCCGTTCCATCAGCAGTTGTGCCAGAAGAGCCACGGTCCGGTTCGTCGGCTGACGGTGCTGGACTCATGCTCATCCCACAACTTATCAATATAGCAGTACGCGACGACGTCATATCCAGCACACATTCCTCCTTCTCATCTTCGGACGAACACGACGGTCGTTCATGCTCGACGTTGACGAAGCTACGTACCATAATTAAAGGAAAAGACGAAGCAGCGCTCGTTCGCTTATCCTTTGATATACGGGAATCACTGCATGAGCTTCAATCGCGGCCTAAGCCTTTCCATGCCTCCGGTACCGGCACCACAACTAATACCGGTAATACCGACAACGAGGCGCAAGGGTCGAAATCTTCCCTCACTCCAGCAGGAGCAGCGCCTGATGATCATAGCAAGCAGCAGCGGGCCAAGAGCAAAAAAGATATAAACAAGCGAAAGAAGGAGGAAAGAAAAGGCAGCAGAACAGGATCGCGAGCAGCTGGCAGCAAGGGCAAGGGCAAGTTACCCGAAACTGCTCTAGAGGATGATGACGAAGATGAACAACGCATCCGTGCGGCACTCGCCGGGCAATGGGGAGCCGCCAAGGGAAAGATGGCGTGGAGCGAGGATTGCTGTTACGCTATAACTTTTCTCGGGCTCGATCGGCTGTCCCTGCAGTACTTTGGTAGCAATGGAGACTGTCTGGTACGTGTGCAGCAATAAGGCCGTCACGTGAAAAATGTCGTTCAGAGATGACTAATTTCATTTTGTTTCCGCATGTTGTTACTACTGTTAGGTACACGCTCTGCCTGTTATTTCGGCCGAGGTAACGAGCGACTTTTATTATGAGGTCACCATTGAAAGCGACGACAGTGGAAGCAGTATTGGCGTCGGGCTGTGTCCCGCTGGCTTCATCCCAGGGTGGGGTGACTGTTTTTACGAGTACCGAGGCAACAACGGCAACAAGATCGCACCGCGGCAGAGGACTGAGAGCGAACTGTCCTATCGCTGTCCCTACTGCGAGCAAGATAAGCTCTCTGCAGCGGAACTGTGCCACCACATCCAACGGCGACATCACGGCAGCACTCTTCCCGTAGTTTGTCCGATCTGTGCCAGTACCCCGCTCGGCGATCCCAATTATATCTCGTCCAACTTCTTTGGTCATTTAGAAAACACTCATAGGTACACCTAGACACTCCGCTTTCACTCACTCGAGTGAGTGAAATTTTCTCACTCCTCCTCTCTTTTCTTTCACACCCTTCCTCCAGCGACCTCCTTTATGGTCCGGTGCCGTCCTCTCAGGAGCAATCCTATGGACCTTCATTCTCCGTGGGTGATGTGATCGGCTGCGGATGGTCGCGCCGTGATGGCGGCGTTATCTACTTTACCAAGTACGTAAGAATCGTTTAATCGACTTCTTCTGCTTCTTGTTGTTGTTGTTGGGTGAAGGAGGAGTGACACATGGTACCAAACAACAAACTGATGAGAACACTCGTGGATGATTCTCGTACAGGAACGGCGAATACTTAGGGCCAGCGTTCATTGATGTAGCCGATCAGAAGCTCGTGCCGATGATCAGACTGCGAGCAAGTGGAACTGAGATCAGTGCTAATTTCGGCCATCGAATTTTCGCCTGCCCTCCGACTCGTGACCTCGCCGAAAAGGACTCGGAGATGGTACGAAAGCTGAGAGAAGATCAGGAAGCTCTCAAGCGACGGCTTCGAGAAGCTGAGGACGAGCGCATTGCAGCCCGTGAAGCTCAGGTACATTACCAACACAAAACACCCAAACAGTAGTAGGATTGTTTCTACTGGAACCAACCCTCTCGTTGTGTCGTTCCTTTTTCTTTCAGGCCGAGCTATTGATGAGCTTTGTCGGTCTTCCAAAAGAGTTCTGCATTCATGCTCTCATGCACAACAACGATAATATTGAGGAAGCAGCGTCATGGTCCTTCGATAATTTCAATCAATGGAGCGCGGAGCAAGCTCACGCACAGGCACTAAATATCCAACAGGAACGGCGCAACAGTCTTGCCTCGTCTGCCAGGTACGGACATATTTTACCGTTTCGCGTTATATCTATTTTTGCATAATCGCAATCATTCTCAACCAGCTAACGTTTCTCTCTATCACGTATAACAACAACAACAATATTGCAGTAGTGAGAGTACCAGCAGCACTACTACGACGCCGACGACCTCAGCAGGCAGAAGTATAAACTACCCGGGCGAAGCCTACTCCTTTTTAGATGAACCACCTGCGTACGCTTCGAGTCGTGCGGTGCTAATACCTTCAGCTCCTATGGAGGTGTCGCGCCTTCGCATTGGCACCGAATGTGTGGTCACCGACCGTGCTCTGGATGTCACTGACCCTACTGGCTGGGTAGATGCTAAATTTCGGGTACGTTATATGGGTCTCTCAGGAACTCTGCAGCAGAGCTCTCATCTCTTATCAGCCCTCCCGTAGACTAATTCTCTTCCCCGTTTTGTTGTTCATGGTAGGCGATCGGACGTAC
Source organism: Acanthamoeba royreba (assembly GCA_000826365.1). Lineage (NCBI taxonomy): Eukaryota > Discosea > Longamoebia > Acanthamoebidae > Acanthamoeba > Acanthamoeba royreba. The sequence continues at coordinate 3,015 of CDEZ01023246.1, read as the reverse complement.
AGGCGAAATCGTGGCTATCGATCGAACCAGGCTTATTGCGCTGTTGCAATTTTATGACCCAGAGCGAGCTGTGAGTGAGGAATGGTGGTTCCCGCTTCAATCCCTGCGTATCGCCTCCAGTGAGGCGAGCAAGCCTTCAGGTTCCGCCCCCACCGCTACCGTTCCCAATACCAATCAATCAGCTCTGGGGCAAGTACTTGGCGATGGTGCTTTAAGGAACATGACAAAAAAAGGCGAGACAGAGACACTACGGGAAGACCTAGTTGCGGTGGAAGTGCGGCTTGGGCAGTTCTATGCCAGGGACTCCATCATCAGCTTGTTCAAGAATTGGCCATCGGAGAGGCCGCTCTCGTTCGAACTGCTCGGAGGGGCCTCCAGCTTCCTAAAGGCTCTCAGGCTTATCGCCCGGGCACACTTAGCACAGCCTATTCCTGAGTTGCGAAAGTCATCTTGCCGCACTGCTGGCGGCAGCAGCAGCAGCAGCAGCAGCATGAGTGGCAACAGGGGAGAAAACATCATGGATCTCATTTGGTTCCACCTTCAACGCTTGTCAAGGTAAGACTTGTTCTCTTCTTCATAGTAATATCTACTAAGTGTGCTCAACTGACCCACGCACCATTTTTCAGATCCGATGAGTCCACTCTGTGGAGTCTTCTGCTCTCTGAATCTGATTGCCTTCTCAAAGAGTCAGCGGAATTCTCCAGCCGTCTCTTGGTTACAAGCGAATCAGAACATCCACACAGGACGCTCACTACGGACGAGTTTGTACAAGAGTTCTCGATACCTGATGCCCTGGGCCTAGTGATCACTTTTGACAGGTGAGTCTGATTTATTTCAGTCAGATCCCTCTCTTCAATTGGCCCCGGGTCATTAACGCGCAAATGTCTCTTCTTTCAATTTTGTACAGACGCTGCAAGCTGTCAGAAGCGGACTTGCTCACCATTTATCTCGATGAACAGTGCACTAAGCCGGTGCGACGTCTTACAGGTCCCACGCTGGCACAATTCAGTCCCGTTGTCATTCCTGCAAATCGCTTCTGGCTCCAATTCCAGGTAGGGGTGATGACAAAATCGCAATCGCACAGCTCTTATATATATGGTGACCTTGATAGCTATCGGATCGCACGCAACTCATATGAGAAACGTTTCACTCTTCTCTCTTCTCTCACAGCGGCAAAGCGGAGTGCTCAACAATGAGCCGCAGTGGGGATACCTCCTGCACGTGATCCCCACCAACGAACTCCTCAACCTGGCCCTCTGGACAAGCGAATTCTTAGCCGAGGAAACAAATCTAGCTCGTTCCAGCGTGCACGCCGCCGTCCTGCTGCCCTCGGCAGCGGCCGACTCAACAGCTGGATTAAGGTTCACCGATGATGACTACGATGAGGGGACCTCATCTAGAAGCCTCTACTGCCGTCTCTATTGTCAACTGGCCAATTATTTGAGGGTAAGTGAACATCTTCCGTTTTATTATGTTTGCATTTTCAGGGACCCTGCTCTGTTTGTCAACCCAGTAGGCCAGCCCACCAACAGACATGCACTGACTCTTCTTGGCAGAGCGCTCTTGTGCCAGAAGTAATTAAGACCGTCGTGGTGCGACTCCTGAAACGGTTGCTACAGCTGGAGATCGATGATTTGATTACTGGCAGCTGGAGCAAAGGAAGGAGAGCTATACGAAAGAGAAAGATTGTTCATAAGGAGGAAGAGGGATCCAGGAAAGAGGAGGACGAACAAGAAGAACGTCTGCGTGCGGTCACTTCCACAATATCCGAGGAGAAACACTTGGAGAATTCCGCACGTAAACGACGAGACAGCGTACAACGCGATCTGCAGCAGTTCGACGATGCTACTTCTACACTGGAGGAGGAATTGTTCAGTTTACTGTGCGAGGTGGACCTTTTGCACTCGACCTATCTGCAGAATCTTGTCGAGCTGGTGGTACTCAAGCGCAAGCTTGCCCTCCTCTCGAAGTGGAGCTCGGAAGAAGAAGGCCTTGCTCTCGCTTCGCAGTCTTTCTACCCGCTCTCGCTCGACGAAATTCCGGTATACCTCATTGATCATTTTTTAAGCTGTACACATCCAAGGTAATTCTAATCATCGAGATCACTATACACGTGCGCAGACCTCATTTCCGCCTTCGCTCGCCGTATCGTCAAGCGAGTCTCCCATGGCGGAATCGGCCATGCATGAAGGCGTGCGCAACTTCAACGCCCTTGCTGCTCTCGATGAGATTTTGGGCTGTTTCCTCGGCGAAAAAGAGTTCCCGCGCTCTTTTATTGCTCAATTCCATTGGGACCCCCGCTCCATCTATCTCAGCAAGCGCGCTCGACTAAGCACGGTATTATAATGCCCCATCATGAATCTCGTCCTCTGTGCTGAGATTCAGAGATTCTCTAACCCGTGTGTGTGTCACTGTCGTGGGTGTGCGGTGTTTTCCTACAGTTAAATAAACCCAAGCTCACCGATGAGGGCAAGTTGACCGAGCGCGCGGAATTAGTCTATACGGAGGTGTTCTACCGATTCGGCGTCTCTCAACCAGGTTCCATGTCTCCCGAAGAGCTCAACATGCTCCAGGTTCACTGCCACCCTAATGAACCGTTGTCTGCCGAGGATCTACGTTTCTTCTTCAGCAAGTATGAGACGGAGGGCGGACGTCTCACACTGCGAGGCTTCTTGTTCTTGTACTATCACGATGCCTATAATCATCCCAAGCACAGTTGGGACGAGTTGCAGCGATTAGGATATGACTCAGAGCTTGCCATCTCGGAAACAACGGCCGCTTTGTGGTGCTCATCATCCCGCTGGAGCGTTCCCATGGATGAACAGCTAGTGGAGCTCGTCAATTATATCTCGGAGAAGACCGGAAAACGACCCCTTGATCTCACACCCGAGGATATAAGTATCACCACGGATATCGGTACGTACTCACTCTCTACATTCCTAGCCAGGGTTGCTTCTGAAATGCTAGGGTTAGTCTGACTAGTCAGTCTCTCTCTCTCTCTCTCTCTCTCTCTCT
>CDEZ01023243.1:0-18801 GCA_000826365.1 Acanthamoeba royreba | reverse complement strand
ATCAGAGAATGCACCTACCCGCGCGGACATGAGGAAGCCTCTTGATCATGTTGACAAACTTCCTTTGCTTCCCAGCTGAGGCATACTCGTCAGGGATGCGCAACACCAGGCCATGGAATGCAGTCGTGAAGATCTGCTCCTGTTCCACTCCGGCTTGGTTGTACCTTCTTCCGATGTACTTTTTCACTCCGGCCTCTCAATTTTCGCCCGTCAAACAAGTTCAGCCCATCACCATCATCGTCGGACTTGACGAGTGAGAGATGAAAAGTGCGTACCGGTGTGACGCTGGGCAACGGAATGACCCAGGGCAAGGTTGAGAGAGTCCAAGAATCTCTCGCGCTCAGCGTTCATTACTTCCAAGTGAGCTCTCGCCTCCGGGTTGCCTTCAATCAATGCTTCGAAGTGATTCGTGTGGAGTTCGGGGTCGTCGAGACCGTACTGCTGGGCCCTCTTGCTCTTCTGCTCGTGGAGGCCCGGTCCTAAGCGATAGGCAAGCGGCTCGGAGACCAACTCGACGATGACATTCTTTGGTACGTAGCCGGGCTTCGCCGCAGCTGTGCAGAAGACAACCAGAAGAAGCAAGGTGGCGAGGAGTACCAAACTTCTTGCCATCATCGCGCTCCTGTTGTTGTTGGGACCAGCAGAAGGACCGTGCGGAGGACAGGGTGGACGCAAGTGTGAATGGGAAAAAATGGAGCCCTTGACGGACTCTGTCTGTGCACACAGTACGGTCGCTTAGTAATCTGGTGAGTGTGTAGCTGGACACAACACGAGTGTAGCAATATCCAGTGAGCACCAGCTCCAAGCAACCTTGGTGATCACTTCCCAAATGGACTGTTGGCTGCATTGGCTGTTTTCTCTCGGCCGACCACTCGCTTAGAGCACACTCTAAACAGAACATAACTACAAAGCTAACAATCACCAGAGCTCCACCGTTGCGAAGAGAAACACACACGATGAAGAGAACGTTATTCACATGCTGAACGGTTAAAAGCCGCAGTTGTTCATGTGTACACATCTTCAGGACATAGTAGGTAGTAGGCCCTGGTTGCGAAGAAGGGCAGCAGCATTAGCTTCTTGAACAGCAAGCTCCGGTGCACGCCCACATGCCTTTCGAGCCTTTTGTACAACAAGACCCCAATAATGAGCCCTATTGCAGAATCTTGGTCAGCATCGAGTGACTACGCCATCACCACAGCGTGAGCAGTACCAAGTTGGGAAGGCCAGAGTCAGAAAGGCAATAGCAAGGACCGTAGCACAGCTTCGGTACCGATCTTGCAAGGAGAACTCCTTATTGGCCCACTCTACGCAAACCTCCTTCGAAACGCCTTGGAGGTGTACCTACAAAGGGTCACTGATGTCATTCAAGACATTGCCGCTGCTCTGGTGGTACATACAAGAATGTCATCTAAGTCCCAGAACCCATCTGCCCGTTGGAGGAGGATGATCTGGCGGATGCGACTTCTCTCAGATTCGCTGCCAGCTGGTGTGGCCGCTGATGCAGGTTGCTGGATACTGCTGCTGTCTGGTGTACTCGATATCATCTTAAAGGAAGAAGTATTAGTAAAGGAAAGGCAGTAAGAGGATTGAGCAGTACTTTGTCATACTGACTGGCAGGTAGCAGATGCTCAGTTCTTTTGCCTGTCATTGGATCAATGACCGTCACGAATGTCTTGGCGCTGCCATGTTTACCAGTCTTTGAGCGTGCAGCGTTCAGTACATGGAACTGTTGGCCTGTGACTCGAGTTGCAGGTACTGTTAAATCGATAGACACAAGGTTCGGGGAAGTACCATTGATAGTTATAAATTGCGAACTCTTCGGGGTCAGATCTAATCCAGCAGACAACCGGTCAGCACTTACTCTTACACTTCATTGTTATAGCTCTCGTACCACGTAGACCCATAGGTACCACTCGGCGTTGAATCATTGATGCTTCCACAGCTTCATCCCTTTCCTCTACACCAACAAATGCGGTCTGTTTGCAAAGCACAGAAAAGCTGAAGATTGAGGTAAGTCCGTGGAGCCAGAGTCACTTTTGATAACACAGGCTCACCGTAATGACAGCTGTGCAGCTTGGGCTAGTCGCCCGTGATACTCAGCTTCGGATTCATTGTTGTCACGAGGTCGTTCTAGATTCCTTGATATCAATAGGGTTGTTAGGCGTAAACCTTAGCAGTTGAAGTTTCAAAGTACCTGATGGCAGCACCAGCCCAGATGGTGTGCAATGTTTGGCCCTGTGAGATATCAACATCTTCGGCAGGAATGGTGAACCGCAGCAGGTTATCACTGTCGCCCACTTGACCCATAAGAGTCACAGATTGTGCTACGACCTGGCGTAGTTGATCACTGCTGATATCGGCCAGTTCAACAAGGGCATAAGTCATTAGCACTTCTCCCGATAGGATTGGCCGAGACGAGATCGGTATCTGGTTGACGTCCTTGTGCGGGCCCCAGTCGATGCGCATCTGATACGAGAGTTAATGTGAAGTCATCATAGAGGAAGTAGTGATTGGATTAAGGTACGTCGTGCATAGTCGGAGCTACTGCCCGGTGAAGCTGGCGCAATACTGCATCTTCGATGTCCTTATCACTTGTCACCATCTCGTGCTGACCTCCACCAGCATGAGCGAGACATCTCACTAAAGTCTGAACAACTTTTAGAGCAATTTTGACCGCTACTTCACAAGTGTGAGCTCGCAGTACCTCGCTGGCTCCAGTGCCTATTCCGAATGTGAACACTCTGGTGGACCTAGCACATGATCTTACTGTCTCTATGCATGTACTTTCATTCGATACTGCCACGAACGTGAGTGTTGGAAATACTTCAGCGAGGGCACCACGTACCAGCTCCATCAGTCAGCACAAAAAGAAGGCGCTGATACCCACGGGTAACAGTACTTTCGAATATCCGACGAAGAGGAGGTAGTAGCTCAGTTCCTCCTTAGCGTAGTTGTCAGTTCATCTCACAACCCTGAATCCAAAGCGGATAGATACAAACCAAGATTCGCCTGCATGCCGGCCACGTGCGCCTTCGCCTTGCTGAACGATAACTCGTTGTACGCCATGGATATATCCTCAAACAGCCATTCCGTTGTTGAACCGAAACTGATAATGTTGAACCTATCGTCTTGAGATATGCTCCGCAGAAGTATCTGCAGCGTATCTCGAACTACGCAGACATTCATCAGCAAAGTGTAAGCATCACATCAGCATTTGTGTGCTGGCTACCTTGAGCTATACGATTCCCTGACATACTCCCGGATCTGGGAGACCAGAGTCACGATCAGTGATCTGTGAGGGGATGCAGAGAGATGAGCATACACACCGATCCACAAGAAACAGGAACTCTGAAGGAGCCGAAGTTGCATCGAAGACTGGACGGAAGATGAGCATCACTGCTTGCGAGCCCCTTTCGCTAACCTCAATCAATGCACTTGTCCTGAATCAACATGTTACATCTTACTGTTGCAGCTGATAGAGCGCTGAGAACGGTACTTGTGCTCATCTTCCATGGTTAGCATAACGTTCAGGTCCTTACTATCATCGTTGATCTCAAGGGGCCCTAGAGACTTGACAGTGGCATGCGCTGGTTCCTCGTCTACGTATGCCTCTACTTCATCCTCATCGTAGTTGGTGCTGATTTCATATATTGGTCTTGCCATTACTGCGGCACTAGTTAGCTCAACTGCAGAAGTGAACGTTCGAACTAGTGTACCAAATGATGCTTGAACAGAAGCCTTGACGCCACCAGGGAGCGAGCTCGGTCCAATTGGAAGGGACAGTGCTAGCTGGCCATCAGAAACACAACAGTCAGTTGCACGAACCAACCCGTATTGAAGAGTGAGGAAGCGCATTCGACCTTTCCCTGCTTCTCAGAGAGCTGACAGACATAGACTATCGTTACACTCACTTTCTTCTTCGGCGCAAGCAAGCCAACAGCCAGCGAGAGGGCTTTTCCTGAACATCAGATGGTCGTGAGTGCACTTTGCTCATGAATAGGGATCCAGCAGCATCACTGATGCGATCGGCACCTGAGTGCGTGAGTATGTACGCAGCATGTCCTGTAGCTAGAGCGTCGCTGTACGTATCCTTGGCATCCTCTGCCATCACCACCTGACTGCGTATCCGCCGGCCATCTTCTGTCTCCGCTGTGAATGCTGCACCCGGAGATTAATAATAGTATCAGTAAGCATCGTCTTCACAACAACAACAAGTGCAGAGGCAGCATGGAATATGGGGAACAGGGAAGCCAACCGCAGAGGGTGACGTCGTGTGGGAGGACAAACTCGTAGACGGCTTCGAGAGGATGAACGGCATCGTCGTTGACGAACGTGTGCTTGGTCTCTACACGCGCCCCGTGGCCCACCACCTCGGCCTTTACCCAGGCGCCGATGAGGACACCTGTAGCCGATGCGCCGTCCTGTGGCCCCTTCCGCCCCACCAGTCTAGCAACGCAGCTTCGGCACATTTTCCTCCAAGATATCGAAACAAGATATCGTCGTTCGCTGCTTGACCACCACAAGATACGGTGAAAGAATGCACATTCTATTCATTCCACATGTCGACGGACTGTTTGGATGGTGTGCAAACTTGTTTGTAAACATTCGGTGCCAGTCAGTCTGCCGGCGGCAGGGTGAACCGGTCAAGAACTGTATTGGCACTTGAGAGTAATACCTCCATGGGGAGTAGATTTATACCTTCTATTCTTCGGCCGAAACATATGCTCGACCGAATGACGGCAGGATTTTTCCTGCTGCCCAGTTATGCGTCGGTTGGAGGAGACCGGTGAGACCCTTTCGATCTTGCACTAAATGTTCTGTTAGTACAATCAAGTTCGCACCACAAAACAGAGTGCAAGGCTGGAGAGGACAATGCGACTCCACTCTACCCCGCAGAGGTCCCCCTTCGCTCTCAGTGTTGAATAAGATTCACCACTATCAAGCTGCCGTGGCAGATGCGCACTTGTGCATCTCATCATCAACAAGCCTACCATGCACAGCTTTACTGTGCCTGTAGTGGCAAAAGATTAACGCGTCAACATCAGCTTTGTTCGAAAGAACCAACCACAAGAGGTAACCAACAGCCTGCTTCCCACCCAAACCGCACAGACCAGCGGAGGCACAACAACGACACTACAAGCACACGCGTTCCTGTCGACAAGCGTTCAGTGAAAAACTGGTCTACCATGGGAGGGCGGAATATCCGCGCAGGCGTAGGTTTTTCAGGGAAGACCGTACTGGGTATCCCGACCGCCCGACGCCGGTCTTCCCCGAAAAGGCTCATCCCGCCGAACTGGATGGACCACCCTGCGCTGGGCCGGGTATAAAAAGGGCTGCTTCGCGTTGTTGATTCTTCACCGCTAACGCGAACAAACACCCTACAAGCAGTACGTGGATCACCGACACACGTCCAACTTCAGCATTCACACAACAGCTACCATCTACCAAAACACCAACCACACTACTACTACAATGCAACAGAACAACATTGTTGAGAAGATCGTGATCAAGGCTACCTTCGCGCCCACCCAAGAGAACCGTCTCATCGTGCTCTCGGCCGTGTCATTCGCTCAGCTAGCTGCCAAGCTACCCGCCGTCTTCGGAGGGAATTCGACCCTCAACGTGCACTACGTCGACGATGAGGGTGATCGCGTGTCTTTGTCTTCTGATGACGAGCTTGCCTGTGCCCTCTCCCTTGCCAACGGCCGGCCTCTTCGTCTCTTTGTCTCTCCTGCTGAGGCTAGCGTTGCTCCCGACGCTGTGATCAAGCCCGAGGACGAGAGCAAGCCTGAGACGGCTACAATTGTAGTTGATCAGCCAGCCATCCTCCGTACAGCGGAGACCTCAACCGCTTCTGAGGAGCTGCTCAGGACTAAGCTAACAGAAGCCGGGGTTGAGAAGGTGTGTCCCAAGCAGACCACCAGAGTCCTGGCGCGCTTTGAAGGAGACGTGGAGAAGGCCGCTGCCTTTATTCTCCGTCAACGTGAACGCAAGGCTCTCCGCACTGCCGGCAAGGAGGCCAAGAAGTCCAACGACAAGCAGCAGACCAACGGCGAGTGCGACGAAACTGATTCTCTCCTCGGACAGCTTGATGAGAAGGGCCTCGGTGGCGACGAATCCAAGAGGAAGCGTAACGCCCGCCTCCTCAAGAGGTTTGATGGCGACGTGTCCAAGGTCGAGGCCCTTCTGGTGGATAGGAAGCAGAAACTCGAAGCCAAGCAAGCCAACAGGATTCTCATCCAGAAGGTCGACATGGAGCCGCTCCTCAAGCAACTCGATGACAAGGGCTTCGGCGGCAACGAGATCAAGCGCAAGCGTAATGAGCGTCTCCTGATGAAGTTTGGCGGCGATGTCTCCAAGGTTGAGTCACTGCTCGAGACCAGGAGACAGCGGTTCGAGGCCAAGATGGCTAAGGCCAATGAGCTGGCTGATCTAGCATCCCTGCTCGCTCAACTCGATGCAAAGGGCTTCGGTGGCAATGATACCAAGACCAGACGTAACGCGCGGCTTCTCGTCAAGTTCAACAGTGACATCGCTCAAGTCGAAGCAGTCCTGGCCGCAAGGAGGAACAAGCTGATTACCAAGATCCCAGCCGAGTACGAGTCGCTTCTTGCCCAGCTCGACGAAAAGGGTCTTGGCGGCGACGACGATAAGAGGAAGCGCAACGTGCGCTTGATCAAGAGGTTCGGTGGAGATCTAGCCCGTGTCGAGAGCCTGCTCCTGAAGAGACAAGCTGCAAGGCAAGTGCCGACGAATCTGGAGTCTCTTCTCGTGCAGCTTGATGAGAAGGGCTTCGGTGGCGATGAAGTCAAGAGGAAGCGTAACACGAGACTGCTCAAGAGGTTTGGCGGAGACGTCGCCCAAGTAGAGGCCCTGCTTGTCGCCAAGAAGCAGCAGCTCCAGAGGCCCAAGTGCAAGAGGGGAGCTCGTTCCTCTTCCCTCGCAGCCGAAAGTGCCTGCTAGCCTCACCACCGGCTACATTGCCGCAACCTGCGACCACACGCATCAACATTATATCTTGTTTAGAGCATTAGACTCTTTGATAAACACTTTTGACCTTAACCGTCCTCGTTGGTCCTCGTTGTGAGTGTTTTAGTACAACAAGAAGGCAAGCATCGAACTGAGCACCACTGATCAGTGCTTGCGAGTTCAGAGTACCAAGGAAAAGGAGGACATTCCCAATGTAGGCGTGAGGCCTGCGAGTTCGGACTTTGCGGCCGCAAGCAATTTATACGGTCTGATAGGGATGAAGTGATGGAAACCGAGTACGTTCTGCAACACGAAGCTTGGCTGACCGTGCCCGTGGGTTGTGCTTCACTTCATCAGATGATGGCGCAATCCACTTTCCACCGCCGACGTTGACCATTCGGAAGGATGGCAAGAACATCGGAAGCTCCGCTTCATCTTGTGGCCCATTAGATCGATGTCGAGCGAGGTGTTGGTCGTTGGTGGCTTCCTCATCGCCATCATCAGCTCGGGAAAGGCCACCTTCTCTACCGTCTGTATCATCCCTGTCTAGAGCTTTCTTTCGACCCGCACAGTAATGCATGAAGTTCTTCACTTCTCTGTCTTCAAGCGAGTGGAAGGAGATCACCACCAATCGTCCTCCAGGTGCAAGTACTGTCTCCGCAGCAGCCAGAGCCTGCTGGAGCTGTTTGATCTATCCGTGCACCATTCATCATCGGTCAGGAAGAGGATGGTGCTGTTGATGCTCGATGCAACCTACCTCATCATTTACAAAGATTCGCAGTGCTTGAAATGTGCGTGTAGCAGGATCGATTTTATCTTTCTGCCTTCCGCGAGTACTGGCCTCCATACACCGGCGAACAATATTTGCAAGTTGCCCTGTTGTTGTGATGCTTCCCATCTCTTGTCGGTAGCGACAGATTGACCTGGCGATCTGGCGAGACATCCTCTCTTCTCCATACTGTAATTGCGGTCAGCTCTCGTGTCAGCGCACATACATTGAATGTATCGATAAGCTCACCATGTATATGATTCGAGCCAACTCCTCTTCGGCCACATTGTTTACAACATATGCAGCTGTTAAGGAATCGGGCGATTGGTCCATCCTCATGTCCAAGGGCCCTACAGATGAATGTCCTCAGCACAATCTGATCCACAAGACTGTCCCCCAAGGGTGCGCACCATTCAGGTCATGGCGGAAAGAGAATCCACGCTCGGCTGTATCGAGTTGTGGGGAAGATACCCCCAGATCAAGCAAGATCCCGTCCACCGTCTTCACCCCGGCCTGCTCGAGCAGCTTGGCCAGATCACCGAACCTGCCTAAGTGTCAAACGTTCGTTAAGTTCAGACCTTGATCCTCCTCAATGTCGCATCAAGTACCGTGAACCGGAAAGAGCCGTGCAGTGTAGCGAGCGATGAGATCCCGCTGCTCGGTGCCATCGAAAGCTGTCTTGTCTCGATCGATCGCGATCACACGACATTCCCTGTCCCGCTCTACACATAAGTCAATTATCTATTTGTTATCAATATTATTTATATCTATTATTTATTTATGATATTATTTATAAATGGGAAATACCAAGAATGGCACGGGTGTGGCCGCCACGACCGAACGTAGCGTCCACGAAGACACGGTGACCGCTGGTGTTTGCTGAGCGTGGAGAGATGCCGGCAGGAGATGTACGGCGGGAGGGAGTCGCCACTCGCAGGGCCTGCAGTACCTCTTCCAGCATGACCGGAACATGGGCGGCCTGGGCAGTCGTAGTTGTGGTGGGTGTGTGGGTGGCCTCTGCCGATGTGGCGTAGAATCGCATCATTGGTAATGAATTAATCTTGAAAAATCGGAGGTGATTGCTGGGCTGATAAGTAATGGGCCGTGCTGTAGATCTGGCTGTCCCAGACCAAAAGAGAGTGCACCTTCTCAATGTGGCAGAGGTCTCGTCATGAAGAAGAGGCCCAGATCTGCGCAACGTGCTTCGCGCTCTCATGATTTTCGTAATTGAATTTGAAAATGCCAAATTATTTCATAATCACGAAATGTGTTTTCAAAAACCAATAAGAGAGATGAAATGTATTCAGAATTTGAAACTTCCACTACGTGGCGCAAAGATGGACACGAATTGGGAGGAAGAGATAGACAAGGCGTGGAAGGAGCTCGATCTTCCCACATGGGACTCTGTTCGACACCACGCTTCGGATAGCTGGCAGCACCTTGTGCAATTCATTAATGCGGTGGATTGGAATGAGCCTTGGCTGTTGGGCCTTGCGAGCTTCTACGCGACGCTCTTCCTCATCATCATTCTCACCCGGAAGAACTTTAACATTCAGTGCTTCCTCTGGGTGCTCACATGTACTATTTTTCTTCTGTTAAAAATTTCATTTTATATTGTCTTCTCTATGTTCAATATCATTTTATTTTTCCTATTTTTACAAGAATTAATAGAAAATAGAAAATGATGAGAAAATAAATGCTGACGACATTGTTTCTACGGCTACAGTGAGTTTGGTGGCAGCTGCGCAGTTCATCAACGAGTGGGCCATGACCAACTGGCAGCTCTTCGCCGGCAGGCAGTATTTCACCAAGAACGGCTTCTTCGTTTCGGTTATCTTCTCCTTCCCTCTCCTCCTTCTTGCTGTCCTCATCACGGTACCGTTATTCAGAACCTCTTTGATGAAGTGCTGTACGATTGTCTGACAGGCTCTGGCCGACCAAATCCTCTCTAGATCAACTTCCTTGTTCAGTCATGTGAAACGCTGGCCAAGCTGAAGGCTGCGCAGATTCGGCAAAAGCACAGAGAAGAGCAGAAGAAAACGAAGTGAGCCGTGTATGTACACGATCCAATGCCCAATTAATCTAGAGTTGACACAGTGGCTAGTAAGCTAGTGGTACTAGTAAGCTTGGTTTGGTGGAGGTCCGTGGGCCAGTGTTTGCGGATGCGTTTTCCCTGAGTTTCAGCCCACTCTGATCGGGATTCTCTCCCGAAGTGACCTTCTCTTGAACTCAGCATAACAGCGGCACCATCACATAACAGAAGCAATTCAACGCGAACACTAGCACGCAACACAAGCCGAACACAACAAACTCTCTGAACATGTCTGGCGCACGAAGACGGTCTATGGACGACATTAACCTCTCAATGTTCGCGGACTCAGGTGGCCGCGGTGCCGAGGGCTCTACCTTCATCTCAGGCCGTGAGACTGAGGGAGAGGCGACAGCGCGTGAGCTTCCTACAGAGGACGAGCTTCGCTGGCGTGGCAACTACAGACGTCCACACTCGGCCCTCACTGGCGACTTTGGTTGGGGCCGCACAGATCTGCAGAACAAGCCCAAGGGAAGGGCTGGCGCCAAGCCTGCTGCTGGCGGTTCAGGCGACTTCATTCTGAGTGGTCGAAGGTAAAATGCCTTTTGTTTGTGCTGTCTTAGAACGCCGTTCTTATTCTTGTTGTGTGATGTCTGATCAGCGTGGGTACGCTGGCGGTCAACGACCTAAAAGACGTAGACCAGTCTCCGACTCAGCCTGGCCCAGCTCAGCAGAACATATAAACCCGCATGTTACCTTGCGTTCATCTATTCTACACTCCTTGTACAGATCAAATCTTCTTTGGCAATTCTATCCCCGTTCTCTGTCTTACTTTCGGGAGCAATACCTAGACACCTACTGTTCCGTCCGGAAAGGATGACTGCGGAATTCTTGATTTTCCAAAATAACATACAGTTTCGGAAATATTCTGTATTTCTTCTTTAAAACTCCTGTAACGTGCTGAAATCATCTCGGCGCAGCGATCACTGCACCTCACCATCAACTCTGCACCTGTTACCTTCGGCAAGGCAGGCTCTGATACGAAATCCATTTTTGCCTGCATCCATTTTTTCGAAATCTAAATCATCCGATACTATCGGGCCCTACATCCAAGTAGAGGCATGGCAAGCGATGAGGCGCCGATGCAAACGGGGATGGCCGTCCCGGGTACCCCTGTGAGCTCTGTGCCGATCACGCCGCGGCGTGCATTCACCCCGGTCAATCCTAATGAGCTTGAAGTGGACCTTCTCGACGAGGAGGCGATGGATACGCTCTACTTGAAGGTCTACACGGGCCAAATCGATCGCGAGCAGCGGGAGATGACCAAGGCAAAGGATGGGGAAGAGGAAGAGGGTTCTGTGGGATCGTCCCGTTCCGCTACTTCTCCGCCTCCCATGCCCACTCAAAATGAGACTCCATCCAAGGTAATCATCTTCGCGAATTCCTGCCTCTACAAAATTAATTAAGAAATTAATTAAAGAAATTAATTAAGATTTTTCTTTCTTTTATTGTGTTAGTTAAGATTTTGTTAATTATATGTTTCTTTTAATATATCATGATGATTGATTTATACATGTCATTTCTCTTCCTGTGCAAACAGGGTGGACGGCGGTACTGGCTGGAAGACAAGACAGTGTGCTTCAACTGTGGCGGAAGGGGACATATATCCGCCGAATGCATTGAAGAAAGGGTACACACATACTCAAGAGTTCAGTGCCATCCTCCTGCATCAGGCTCTGATCGGCATTCGCTGCGGGGATGATATAGAGTTCCGTTCCAGTGTGCAGGACATGCGAGCAGCTGGGTCACACGAGTTATAGTTGTCCTAAGAACATCATCTGCCGAGAGTGCGGCGATACAGGTCACATCGCTAGGGTATCCACTTGCCCACTGGTTGTTGGCCTGCATTCATACACGAACTAAGCGCTCCTGCAGGATTGTACCAATTTCAGGTGCTATAGGTGCGGCGAGGTGGGCCACAAGTCCTGGGTAAGGATGTTTCACACAAAGAAGTACCACCTGCTTCTTATACAGCCTATATGTGGCCAATGTAGGAATGCAGAGGAAAGAGAAAGCGAATCGACACGGATTATCGGGAGCCTGATCACTTAGAATCGTTGGATTTCGAAATCAGTGTGGGGAGCAATTCCAAAAAGCAATACTGCTACAATTGTGGTGGTGAGGGACATCTTGGACCGGTACTAAGCAGAGTTCACAGCCTGCTGGGAATCTTTACATTGCTAACACAACGGTTTACTGCTGTACAGAGGTGCCCGCTTGCTACGATAGAAGTGGTTGGCATAAGGACACCCCAGCCAGCGCGAAGACGAGAGGCGATCGGAGTGTGGCTACCGCCCTCTAGCAGCAATGTACAACTTGAAGAAGAGATCGAGCGCAAGCACTTGGACGTGAGTACAAAGCTGATGGACAAGCTGAGAAAGCTTTGTAGGCGGGACAAGAAAAAGAGCAAGGAATCTAAGGAGAGATCGAAGGAAGAGAAACGAGAGCGAAAACTTATCAAAATGATGAAGAAGAAGAGGAGTAAGCAGGACGACAGAGCTGAAATCGTGAAAATTACCGATGACGATACCAACGGTCATGCCGAAGGAGAAGAGGAGCATGTGGAGCGAACCAACAGCGATTCGAGCCTTATGCAGAAGATGAAGAAAAAGGCGCGGAGAGTTTTTGAGCTGCTCGGGATCGATGGCGATCAGGAGATCGATGCAGACAAAGGAAGGTCTGCGAAGCGAAGAAAGGGAGAGAACGGGGAACGCGTTGAAGTAATCGATCTAGTGGCGGAACCATCGACCGAAAGTTGGGGGAAGGAGAAGGAGAAGGAAAAGGGGAAGGAGAAGATACAGCGAACAATCTCCTCGTCGGAGAGTAACGGCGGACCGCAGCTCATTGTCATCGATGACTAATATATACACTTGCCATGCTTGTGTGTATAATAGGTGGATTGAGTCTCCTTAAATACAGTGCGGTTTGTACGCTGTGCTACTTCTCAACGCCAAGTACTCGCTGAATGAAGGTCACGGTGAAGTAGATGGTGAGTGCTCCCAAAGCATGACTCATGCCCGCTTCCTGCACATAATCAAGATGGTGAGTGTACGCTCCTTCCCTTTCCAACGTTCCTGCTTGCCAATGTACCCATAGGGAGAGGTATCGAAGGCACGAGGGTACGAGCTCCTGAACACAAAGCAAAGCCATGATGCCAGCCACTGGCCATGCAGGAATAGGATGAAAGAAGGTTCCCTGCACGAGCTGCAACATAGTACATACCGGCAGCAAGAGCGGATGAGAGGACGAAGGGGCTGAGAAGGTGAGAAAAAGTGATGCCGAACACGAGGGCACCGACGGGCTGGCACAGGCCGGCCAAGAGTGCCCATTTCATGGCTTCCCACTTGCTGCAGAATGAGGGCCTGTGAGTCTAGGTCTAGTATCCTAGTCAGCCGTAGAGTTGTTACTCACCTTCCTGTGGAGTGATAGATTGGGGCTGAGATTGCCATTCCCTCAGGGATCACGTGGATGATGATTGCTGCAGCAAGGCCAAGTCCCACATCCAGCCCTCTATTAAGATGAAGCGATGAGCGTTTTTCCTTCTCAGGACGGCGTTAGGTACAGGTGACGTGCCTAAGACAGGAGACGTAGACGGCAATACCCTCAGGGATGTTATGTACACACATGCCGATGGCGGTGGCAAGACCAGCCTTGCTTTGCTGCAGCAGACAAGGTCAGGCACCTCTGCCAATATGAAGAGTTAGAGCCTTGGCTCTCACCTTGTGACCATGAGGCATTCCCGTCTCGTCGTCATCGTCACCCAGCATTCCAATCGGCTCATCGCCGTCAGACTTTTCCTCTTCGCTGTCTTCTCCACCATCGCCTTCGTCTTCATCAAAGTGTGGTTCGGGAATGTAGCGCATCAGCACCGAAAAGCCCACCACGCCCACCAGAAACTGCAGACCACTCGCAAGTGAGCTCCACGTTGATGGCTGAGTAGCGGTGAGGTCAGAGGTTAGAGTAGTACAAAGAGCCAAGTGTAGGGATGGCCGATGGCCTCGGCTGAGTCCGGGATGAGGTCGGCGAAGGCAATGTAAAGCATCACGCCCGATGATCCACCCAGCATTGCGCCCAGCTTCCGCGGGCTCGGCGTTCCCGCCAGCAACGCTAGCGACCCTCCTACAACCGAACATTTGCAATAAATATAGTAATAATAAATAATAATAATAATAATAATAATAATTCGTATTATCATAATATGCCAAATTACCGAGGACAGTAGCGAGGCCACCCAAGAAGGTAAGGGACAGCGCTATGGCCTGCGTCTCGCACGACACGTCCATCCCAAAGAATTTATGAGAGTGCGGGGAGTGTGGGCGCGGAAATTAACACGGAAAACCTTGTTTTCTTTTATGTTTTCCTCATCTTCCCAGTTGAGCATCCCATTCAAGACAAGCTGCGAAAGGAACAGTGCCCTCCTGGGTTTCCTGAGTGCCCTCTGCATCAACAGGCCTCTTACGGGCCTGTGGCCCACAACAACAAACGCAAGCCCAACGCATGTTTGACATTCCGTTGATCGTGCGTGCTTTAATTGTGCCGTCAGGTATTTTGTTTCCGCCAAAGCGTAATTTCCAGCGTTGTGGTTGGCTGGTCGGATACCCAGTAGTGGCGGGGTGGGGGAGATTTCGACCAGCACTCCCAAGGCCTCACTACACGACTCTACAGCATCGCGGCCAGAGACGGTTGAGATGAACGCATAGTAAGTTACTTATGAGCTTGGGTACACGTGCACAGTTTTTCATCAAGCCTAACCAACAAGAACACCACCTGCTTACTTGTGCGTCCTTTGAAGAAATAGTTAAGCTTGACTTAACGCAATCATGCTGAGTTTGTGTATATGGGTGTGGGCCTCTGGACAGAGTGAATAGAAGAAATGGCCGAGCAACGCAATCAGGAGGTGATCTTCAAGTCCAAGCCCAAGGACAAGCCGACAGAGGACAACTTCAAGCTTCAGGATTGCAAGTACCCCGAGCTCTCCGCCGATGGCGACGTAAGCTTTGCTTCTGTTCCCAGTCTGGCCGTTCTTGTGACTGACGTGGGTGTGCTGCTTGCCAGCTTCTGGTCAAGATCATGTACCTCAGTGTGGATCCCTACATGAGGCCGAAGGCACCAACCTATGATCCTCCCATGTTGAAGCTGACGTTGTAGTTCCGTGGCTCACCTACCGTGATGCTGTGCAGATGACGCTGGAAAAGTCCTACACTGAGCCCTATGAAGTAGGCAAGCCCATGTACGGCGACGGCATTGCGCAAGTACTGGAATCGCGGAATAGCCAGTTCAAGGAGGGAGATCTCATCAGCGGCATGCTTCGCTGGCGTCTTTTCGGTGCGTTTTGGTCCTGCTCTCTGCACTCAGTAATGATGAGTTCAAGTAACAACTCGTCACCATCACAGATGTGATCAAGAAGGATGAGATTGAAAAGAGTGTTCCGAAGAAGCTCGACACCAAGGGCTTGGTACCACTTCCTTCACCATTCCTAGGTGTAGGTGGCACACTCACCCTCCACGCCAGGATCTACCGTTAAACCTTAGTCTGCTTGGCATGACAGGAGAGACAGCCTACTGCGGCACGCATCTCTCTCGGCCCCATGTCTGCCGCCCTCTATGTAACCTTGATTGTGCGTACAGGACTCATGTTTGTTGGAAAACCCAAGAAGGACCAGACCATCCTCGTCAGTGCTGCAGCTGGCGCTGTCGGCTCCGTGGTAGGCCAGGTGGCCAGGAATCTTGGGCTTCACGTTGTTGGGTACGAGTCGAGTATCATTCACGCACACTCTACTCTAAGAGACAATTGATGGCAACACCTCGGCAATGCAGACTTGCAGGTGGGCCTGAAAAGACCAAAATTGTCGAGGAAAGGTTTAAGTTTGACAAGTGCATCGACTACAAGAAGGCTGGGGACAATCTGGCTGATGCCATCAAAGAAGCTTGTCCCAACGGTAGTAGCTCGAACCTAACAAGCCTGAGATCATCTTGGCCTAACTCCTATTGACAAAGGAATTGATCTTTACTGGGACAACGTTGGTGGGCCAACTCTTGATGCGGTCTTGGAGAACCTCAACCAAAACGGGCGCATCGTCATGTGTGGTCAGATCAGCTCCTACAACAATCCGGTGCCTATCTACAAGTCTTTCATGATTGTGGCCAGGCGTGCAAAAGTCAGGGTACTCCTTCCATTTTGTTACGGCGGATGGAATGACATGTGGCCTCACTCTTCATCAAATGGATCAAGGGATTCCTCGTATATGACTTCCACGATAAGTTCGAAGAGGCTCGCACCGAGCTAGCTCAACTGTACAAGGAAAAGAAGCTTCACTATGAGCTCTCTGTAGAACGTGGCCTTGATCAGATGGTACGCTCTGTGCATGAAGCACAAAGTTGCACTCACAAACTCTCGTTTGTAGGTGCCGTCCCTGTTGGGTCTGTTTGAAGGCAAGAATGTGGGCAAGGCCATCGTGGAGATCAGTCGTGATGAAGAGGGAGGACGCTGGTAAAGAAAAAAGAATGTATTCAACGCTTCCTAAGGTTGAAACAATGGCGCATTAAGGTGAACTTGATTGTAGATCACACGTGTTGCGCTTAGGTCGAAGGCAAATTGCCACTGTCAAACTCGTTTTTCAGCACGACTTGAAAGAGGCTCTGAGCAACACGACCAACTGGATTGCACATGACTTCATCTATATTCCACACACGCGCATCATCGTGCCTGCGCGGTCTCTGCACATCACGGCAATGTTGATGATGGCGATGATGATGGAATGATGTGATGTGTGCATCAGCAAAACTGTTCAGTCTATCTGTTCAGCAACAAAGGAACAAAGACACACGTACCAGCAGCTCGATGAAAGGCCGTACGATCTGTAAATCAAAGTACATTCCTGGTGCCAGACAACACACCAGAAGTACGGTTGCGCCAGCTCCAACTTCCAGGAAGCGCCATCCCTCCATATGCTCCCACGGACACCAATGCTGGCGTAAGGGCACTTGCGCATATCTGGCAAATCGGAGAAGGAATACAAAACATTAGTCAGGTAGTTGTGAGGGCCACTCATTGTCTGTCCTTATGTGGATGCTGAGTCCTCCATCTCCTTTTACTCCAAACCTGCAAGCACATCACAGAGATAGAGCAAAGTTATATATCTCCAATCTTGGTGGCAGAGACGGCTTCAACAAGGTGACAACGGAAACACTTACTCCTTGGCAATGGCAGGAGAGGAGGCCACAACATTCATGTCGATCATGGCTCCGTTTTGATCATCGTAACTGGCAAAACTGCATGAAACACCCAGTGTGCCCACTTCGCCTGCAAGTGCAGGAAACACATCAGCGTGCATTCAATGCAACCAACTTTTGTTAAAAAGGACTTGACCTGACCTGATTGGGTCTCCACAGAGAGTTCCATTGATCCATGGCCAAAGGCTGTTGTCAGCTGTGCCCAGCCGACCAGAGCGTGCTCACCTTGAGACAAACAAACTCAGCAGTGTTACAAGGTGCATCAGCAACTGCATGCCATCTCTCAACTCACCTGTGAGTGATTTGACATAAGGGAGAATGTGGACGAGATCAGCCAAGACGACCCAGTCAACATTGTTGATGGCTTGATAGGCTTGTGTTATCTGCAACCTGAGACGACTCCTTTGGACTGCATGCATGAGTGGTCCAACAATGTTCGTAAGTCGTCATGAATATAGCTTTGAACACAGCTTGCAGGAATGAGATGTACGCCAAGTGATAAGCTGATGAAGATGCTGGTCATGGCCCAACCTGGGCAGCCAGGAATGATAGCGCTCCAGTTCTGGGTGGCTCTTGCTGCGAGGAAAGGGCGGTTGACAAGTATATAGCCAAGAAGCATAGCCATCCAGCCCCACAGTGCTCTTATCACCCTTCTTCCTTGCCCAAACCCAGGGTATGTATCTCTCCCTCAGTCTTTTCTTCAACTCATTGGAACTCCTATGTTGTATTGTTTAGTGGCTTCAAACTTAACCATGTGCAATCAATAACAGGCTGAATGTACTTCATGGAAACAGTTTGGGTGATCACGCTGTCCAAAGTCACTTCACAACCAGCACAAGCAAGGATCAAGAAGATGGTCCTGCCATTCCAAGCATTTCACATGCAATCGTCACTTATTCAATGCATGTAAACACAGAAGAAAGGGTTTCCTACTCATGATCAGACAGGCCGAAGCCCTTGGCGAGTGTGCCTATGAGCTCGGTCTTTACACAGATGTGTTTGTGGCTCAGCTTTTGCAACTCTTCTGGGCTGATATCTTCTTCTGCTTGCTTATCATCAGCCTTATCTATGCACAGAGAAGAAATGAAGGACGACCAAACCTGCCATTCCCACCCACATAGCAGCAGGTATGTCATAGGAGATGATCACAAACTTGGCGCTAGTCAGATCTGGCTTGACCCACTCTACTTCGATCATCTTCATGTTATGTCTCCAAGTGTACTCGTGAGGGCAATGCTCTTCTGGATTCCTGGTGTGTTTCTTTGATGATGCATGCCATACTCAGTGGCCCATGAAGTTCAAGGTAGCAATGAGGCGCAAGACATACCCAAGAGCTGAATTTGATGTTGAAAGTGTACTTGTCACACTCCTTGTGTCTGCTATCGGCAAGGCAAACTTCGAGCAGACAAACTACGCCAGTGACACTGCCATCTTTGCTTGTAGTGTGTGTCCATCCCTTGATGGAGACATGCTGCTCGTACGCACCACATGTCAATTGTTCTGATGAAGACAGGCATGCAAAGAGGCGGGCGTACTGACTGACCTTTCGCACGATGGTTGCATAGTGAGAAGCATCGATTCCATCACGAAGCCAGAATGCAGTTCTCTCAATCTCGTTCTGCCGCAACTGCACCTTCGCACACACGTACACCTCATCCAACATGTCCACCAAGGCCTGTCTCTTCGGCTCCGGCACTGGCAAGTCCCAATACTCCTGTTTCATCTCTTCTCGAGTGAACTCC
>CDEZ01023239.1:10509-25916 GCA_000826365.1 Acanthamoeba royreba | reverse complement strand
TCGAGGATTTAGGCTTCATGTGGAAGGACAATCGTGTTTCATCCGGATCATACAGCCTGAGTTTCAGGAATGACAAAGATGAGAAAAGATATTTTGTATTTTCGGGACATCCGGAATGCGTACCGAAGCATTGCAGGATGGGCTTCCTTCCTTACCATTGTGTGGATGGCGGCAACACCGTGCTCGAACGAAGGGAAAAGAATGCCATGGAATTCCTGCTTGGGAGGAATCTTGTGCACTCGCATCACAGCTTGCGTGATGATTCCCAGCACACCTGCAGCAGAAATGACGTAAGAACAATCAAAGGAAATAGGGTATGGTATGTTCGTACCTTCAGTACCAATGAAGAAATGTTTCAGCGCCGGACCCGAACCATTGCGAGGTACGAAGGGGGTAGTGATGGTTCCGAGACCGGGAGTGACGACCTTGAGGGAGAGGCACATGTCTTCAATGTCGCCGTATTTATCTGACTGCATTCCTGTGCGCATGTTTTGGTCAGTCCTGAGGGCATTTTGTATGCTGCTCAACAAATAAGGTACCGGAAGAACATGTGGCCAACCATCCACCTAGAGTCGACC
Organism: Acanthamoeba royreba; assembly: GCA_000826365.1. Classification (NCBI taxonomy): domain Eukaryota; phylum Discosea; order Longamoebia; family Acanthamoebidae; genus Acanthamoeba; species Acanthamoeba royreba. The sequence goes on along the minus strand of CDEZ01023239.1, from coordinate 25,338 downwards.
ATTGGAAAGAGTCCGGATCATGGCCTAACGACAGGCCCTCCTTCTTCAGTCCGTTCTCGAGATCAGGTCCAAGAATTCCGCCCTGATCCATCAAATAATTGTGAGTATGTGAAATGCGCCCGATACTCCCCCATTGGGTTTACACTCAGCTCACCTCGAAGCAGGCTGTCATGGTCTTCTTGTCAACCCACAGGATGCGGTTCATCCGTCTCAAGTCGAGCGAGGCCACAAGCCTATTTTCGATCCTGTCGGCCTCCACAGCGCCCACGATGTTGGTGCTGCTCGTGCATGCAAGACTGAGTATATGATAGGCACTTCACCAGGCAACGAGCAGTCATGTACCGGCCGCCACAGGGGATAAGGTGAGCCTTGTGAAGCTGTGCCGCCTGCACGATGCGCTCCACGTCCTCGTGGCTCTGCGGATACAACACGCAGTCTGGCGCGTCCGTGATGACGCCTGCATGCAACAGCACCCCAACAAAATCTTTCAGTTATGACCACCCAAATTTATTTTTACAAATATAAATGTAATCTTATGGAAATAAATAATAAAGTAAAGGAATGTCGCGACAGGACAATTTCTCACAAATAAATTGGAAAATAAAAAAAGTGATAATCGCTGCAAATCGACATTGAGATTTTGGATTTTTGTTTGGAAGGGAGAAAAAACAGAAGAAGGGCAAGGGGGGGGGGTAGTAGTGTCCTCGAACCTTTGCGGAGGCGCCAGAGGTCGCGGAAGCTCATGCCGTAGGCGTGGCATATGCGCTGTTCGCGGTCGAAGGAGATCTGGGAGGGCCCCAGGAAGGAGCGGAGGAGGTTCACGAAGGCGTCGTTGGTGCGCGGCTCCGGGAGGGGCACGTCGTCGAGGTCGATGGAGGGGGTGTTCTCCAGCTCCTCCAGCCCGAAGGTGTCCTTGGCGAAGGGAATGATCTTGGGCAGCTCCACCCCCGTCCGCGAGTGCTCGACGTTGCCGTGCTGGTTGATCTCGTACTGCACCCCCTTCTCCCCCCACCCGTTCCACTTCAGCCGCTCCCACACGTCCCGCTTCTCCATGGTCGTGTGGTTCCGGCCTCTTGCTCTCGTGTGTGTGTGCTTCTTCGCCGTACAAACAACACCAGAAATGAAACACAAATTGAGAATTTAAACTCCTTGCTGACGTGGCATTCTTCAAGTGTTTCGCAAATAGTTTCGTGATTGTCGAAAGTAGAGAAGAGATGGAGGAGGAGGGCCTACTCGAAGAGGGCGAGCTGGAGGAGGGCGAACTCCCCGAGGACGACCATGCCCCTCCTTCTTCCCCGTCTCCGGAGACCGTGCGCCATAATAAGGCTTCATCGCGTGAGCCGCAGCAATCCCAGCGTCCCTCCTCCGCTAGCCAGATGCAGCTCTCGCTCGACGCGCTACGCGCGATGGCCTTGCAGAGCATGCGCGGCCTCAAGGAAAAGCCCTCCGGTGCCGCCGCCACCACCGCCGCCACCACCACCAACAAGGAACCTTTGCCTTCTGTATCGTCCCCCAACGCCCTCTCCTTAGGGGCTGGCGCATCCCAGCTGCCCGAATCTGCTACACCAAGTAGCAATGGAATGATCCTTCACCATGAAGAGGATTCACATCTTGCTACGCGCGCAGCATCTGGTGCGGCAAAGTCTGCCCCTCCACAGCCGGCAGAGGAGCCGATGATCATACAATCCAATGGGATCCATCCACAGCCGACACCAGAACTGAGCGTAGAGCCTGTGGCGACCACTGTGGCAGAGACACATGTAGAGGCTCCTGCACAGGCGGCGACGAGTAGCGCAAGCATCTCTTCGTCGCAATCTTCCCCTGATTCTCTGCCGCCCGCAACTGCTGTGGCGCTGCCACCATCCGTCGGTGCACAAACTGAGGAGGAGGAAGTGGGACAGCAACCATCGCTCTCCTCCTCTGGCACAATGTCTGCATCTTCTTCCCAGGCGCCAGACGTTCCCCCTGCTGTGAGTGGTTCCTCCTCTTCGACAACAACCACGAAACCGGTAGTGGAAGAGGACGGAGGGTACACGCATCCATCAGGGTACCACTTTTCTTTTATTTATTTATGAATTAATTTGAAATAAGGATTGTTTTTCCTACTTGGCGTTGCTGTCCTGACATTCACGTGTGCAGAGAGGCAAAAGGAAGCAAAAAGTCTGGCCGTTCGCGACACAACACTGGCAACAAGGCATCACCACGAGGGACAGTACTAGAAGGCGACGAAGAGGAAGACTTTGCAGCGCTGCTGCGCCGGCACAAGGCTGGTAAAGAGGAACAGCAGAGAAAGGAACGCGAACGGCGCGAGCGTGAACGGGAGCGTGAGCGTAGAGCACAAAATAGAAGAGAATGGGGCGAACGCGATCGAGAGTTGAGGAAGCGACCGCCGGATTCCGCCCCCCTTTATGGTAAATCCCTTGCGAACCCGGGCTGCGATCTTGTGCTGATCGACTAATACTGTATCAGGAGGTAGTGGGGGACGTGGTTTCGGATTGCCTCCTTCTGGTGGCTATCCTCCAAGAGATCACTTTCATGCACCACAGCCAGCCCGTACAAACAATCTTACTTCTATGTGTTACCATGCGAGTCCGACTCACTTCCCTCTCAGCGACGGCAGGGCCACCTCGGTGGCAACATGGTTATCATGCTCAGCCTCCACCACCTATGTATGGCCAGCGCCCATACCCACACCTTGGAATCAGATCACAGGGAAACCCCTGGGGATCTCAGCCACAACCTCCTTATCCAGTTCCGCCGCCTCCATTCCTGGCAGGTCAAGGTATATCATCTCCTCTTGGTACAAATTCAAATGTGCTAAACGATGATCCGCCCAGCCTCCGCTCCAGCTATGTGGTCATCAAACTCTTCTTCGCATTTTCTCGGTAATTCTGGAGGAGAGGAAGAGATGGATCTTTCCTCGGAGATGGAGGAATTACAACAACAGCAAGTAAGATCTGAAGAAGGCAAGAATTAAGATTCCTTGGTTTGATTGATTCCTTCCTCTTTTCACAGGGCTTCTCGGCTACCATGGCATCTCTAGAATCCATTCTTGCTCAGGCCAAGGACGCTGTAGCGCGTAGAGACCAGGAACCTCCAAGCATCAGGCCTAATGCACAAGATCTCTTAAAACAAAAAGACGAGGAGTTGGCCAAGCTGCGCAGTTTGCTTGCCGCAAAGGAGAAAGAAGCTCTGCCTTTGAGGTCTACAAGCAGTACGGCGACTTCTTCATGTACGCTTCCCTACACATATATTCTGCCACTGCTCTCATCTGATGAGGCGAAGCGATAGTGTTAGGAACCCGCCAGCCTGCTATACTGGATGTCGATATAGACGCGACTAATGATGAAACAGTGGTTGCACTCCGACGTGCCCTGAAAGACAAGGAAGCTCTGCTACGCTCACGCCAGGAGGCAGTCCTTAATGCTGAGCACCAACTTGTTGAAGTGCGCTCCATCCGTCCGCGCGAAGTTATTGCAGTTATAATTTAAATTTATACGTACCAGACTCGACAAAAACTGGCCGATGCCGAGAGTCAACGAGCCTACCTGGACAAGAGGGCGCATATACTAAGAGAGCAGCTACGCGTTATTGAAGATATGCTTTCGTCATGTACTGAAGAGGAGGTAAGTGCCCGTGCCTCCGGATGGAACTGGAATGAAACTCTGTTTTGGCCGCAGGATGTTATCAAAAATCAAGTGACGCAACAACTAGACGACTTGGAGAAGAAACAAGCGGAAGTTAAGCAGCTCAAGCTAGCCTTAGAGTCAACTCGTGTACGTTTGACTGAGGCGTATGTAGAATGGAAAGTGTCCAGTGAACTGGGCTCGCCGTCTACACTCAGCGCCAATGTAAAGCAAGAGCCAAACTCAGGTAATAATAATGCAACCACTCATACGTTTCTCCGGCCAATGCTCATTATCATACATAATGCAGTCCAGCCCTCCGAATCTGTGAGAGCCAGTGCACCAGGTATTTTGAGGATGCTTGTGCATCCACTGACGGTATTAACACATATCTAAACCTTGATCAGTGGTGACCGACCTCGCCGCCCTACGTGCCGCTGCTCTGCGTTCAGCGAGAGAACAAGAGCATAAGGCCGCACAAGAAAGAAGAGAAAGGGAATTAATTGAAAGAAAGCGACAGCAGGAATTAGAAGAGCAAGAAAGAGCGCAAATGGAACGTGAAGCAAGACGGGCTGCACAAGACGCAGCGGAAGAGCTAGCTCAACGTTCGCGCCAACTTGAACTGGAGCATGCACGAATGGAAAAAGAACGGGAAGAATCCGAACTCTTGAAGCGAGTCATAGAGGAGAAGGAAAGACTGAAGCGTTTGGAATGGGTTCATCAGGAACATGAGCGACAAATGGGAATAGAGGAGGAAGCGGCTCAACAGAATGATCTGGCAGAGCTACAGGAAGCGCTGGCCGTCATCCAACAAAATGACGAACAACCAACGCTAGCTTCTACTGAGTCTCGATCGCTCCTTCCAGTAAACGGAACGCAAACGTTACGAGGCAGCCCGGCAGAAACGGAGGTAATTGAACTTGAGCTCAATAGTGGTGAAGAACTTGCTGCCCCGACTACACTCGCGACCAATAGAGTCCCCACCGATCTCGATGTGCATAGCGCAACGCAGTACTTGTTTCCCGTGTCTCTTCAAGCTCGCTGTATCATCCCTTTGCATTTCGTCCCGTTCTTGCTACCGGATACTGCCTACTGCCACGTGGCATCGCTGTTAGATGCGAAGGATGCCACACCACTGAGCGAGGCCGACTCTTTGGTGGTAGATGCTGATGCAAACATGAAGAAAGCAGCGACCGAAGACGGTGTTGTGGTTATACCGGGCTATGTCAGCCCTCTGAAGTATCTGCGTTCTTGGCGGTTGAGGTAAGGCGCACTATGGCTTGCCGCAGCATTGTGACTCAAACCACCTCCTCCCATTCAGTCCGTATTACAGCAACCGCCTCGACAGCCTCACCTATTCACATAAGATCGACCCGTGGACCCACTGGTGCCGTTTTGACCTGCACGGGAAGTGTAACGATGATGAATGTGCTTGGCAACACATGGAAGACATCACTCCATCGGGTATGTTCCCTGAGTGGCGTAGTTCTCTTTTTCGACGAATGCAAGCTGATAATTATGTGTTCCAGCACACGAGCTTCTGGTCGAGTTAGCGGAATATGGAGAAGAAGTGGGCGCAGGAGGAAAGGACGAACTTTTGCGAGAAGCTGGTTCTACGGGGATTGGCCACGATCGCCTCAGACGCCTGGTGCACCTCATCAATGAACACCGCTCTGATGCGCACTATCCCCATACTGCCGTGCTCACGCCGCGGGCTTGCCACGAGAATCCCTTCGCTCGAAAACGTGGACCAAAGCCATCCTACTCAAAACGTACAGTACATCTCTATACGTTGGGGTAAGGCACTTCTAAACTATTCTCCAATTAGGTATGGGCCGAAAGCAACGTGAAGATAAAGGTGAACCAGTTAAAAAGAGACAGCGTCTGGAAACTGATAAGCTGGGACAAGAGGAAAGCGAGGACTTACGTCTCGGTTTTATTGCTCGTGATTTTATTCCTTTTCCTGATGACGGTAAATTTGATCGAGACGACGATGACACGGATGACGACCACAGCTCGAAAAGTTCCAAGGGTATCAGCGCCCCTGTGACGACAAATCTCAGTGATAAGCATTCAGACTACGTCCATCATTCGCTGGAGAGCCTGGCACAAGTGATTCGCACTGATAAGCACAATGTTCCTGCTTGGATCAACTATGCTTTTGAGGTTCGTAGCGCTTTCGATCAACGTAAGGCTTGATAGATCTCTTGACAATATTTTCCTTAGCAATACCGGCGCGCCCGAGGTGGAGCTGAGGAAGAGAGAAAAGGCTCAGTTGAACGAACGCTTATGGTCTTAGCTCGCGCACTTGAGCATAACACCAGCTCAGAGCTGCTGTGGAGAGTTTATCTCCACTTCTATCTTCACCAGGAACATCTGCCCCCACGCACGGAGATGCGGGGCCTCTTCGAAAGCGGTGTTCGGTTCTTACCCACGAGCTATTATATGTGGCGCACGTAAGGGTCCCTTCACCTCCAAACTGTTTCCTTGTTGGGTTTCTCACTCTGTCCCTCTACAGCTACATCACAAATACGGAAGAGCTAGGCGACAGAATTCTGTTATGTGAGCGCGCGCTGGATGAAATGGTCAAGCAGCCTGTCTCCATCAAGTCAGATGAAGAAAAATCAAAGCTATCGGACGATGTCCTGGACATGACCCTGCTGCTTGCCCACACCTACTTACAAGCGGGGCATATGGAGTTAGCTTGTGCTCGACTACACATGCTTCTCTTCAATACTCCTGTGCTGGTTCCGGCTGACCCTAACGGCTATCTTTCGGGGCGGAAAGCGGATGTGGATTGCAAGATCATCACAATGCTCACAGTCGAGCACCTCTGCATCTTGGCCACGGCTTACGTTTACACACTTGCCTACGAGCGCCTCCCATTCGTGCCAAACCGCTTCCTGCGCTTTCCCCACCAGCTTTTCTTGGTCGACTGGCGACAGCTTGCGGCCAAACGATCTGCAGTACGACATCAACAAATGTTACGATATTTGGTTGCCTCCTAACGTAACGCTTACACTACAGGCACCTACTTCCTCCGTATCAGTACTAGAGCGGTTACGCGCTGCTCTACTCAGCACAGTATCCTTGGTCATCGACCAAGCCGGAATTCTTTTTGGTTCACCAGGCGGAACCTCGCAGAAGGTGCGCCTTGTAGTACAGCTCAACCTTATTCTGTTGGACTTGCACCTGGGCGAGGTCGACAGATCCAAGTTGACCTGTCAGCAATACCTACGATCATCGCCAACCACGGTAGAGCTGTGGATTATGTACGCGTGGATTGAGCAAGTTGCAGGGAATCTTGCGGACTCCGAAAGGATATTTGTCACATTCGTTCAGCGCTCACCGGAGCAATTTGCCGGCTGGCACGCCTTTGCCCTCTATCATCTATCGCGCAAGGTACAATCTTTATCCACTTCGAAGATAGATCGTGTTCATTCATTACGTCTCCATTAGGATGTTACCGCGGCTATGAATGTCTTGGCGCATTCAATTGGTCGATTTCTCCCATTCAAGTCAGCCCTCGGGCAGGCTTTGCCGTTGAATACTGCCCGGGCAGTCTTCCGCTCACTATTGCGACTGCCAGTGGCTGATGATGTACCGCTATGCGCAACCGCACCCCAAGGTTCAAACAAAATCTTCTTGTGGTAATCATGTTTGCAATCATGGCTGATCTCAAATTTGCAACAGTCAATCCAGAATGCGAAGTTGGTTTGTGGCAAATCTACTGCCTGTTCGAATGCCTTCATGGCTCAACTGCAGAGGCGCGGTCAAGCTTTGATGCGGGATTATCCACTCTCACGTCACTCGACGATAGGCTCCTCATCTGGCATCAGTACGTGATTTAAACAACGGCTTCGAAGCAAGCGATGACACTAATTCACCTTGCAGGTATGCAGCAATGCGGTTGGGCCTTGAAAACGCAGCGGCAGTTGTAGACTTCCTGTCTCGCTGCTACGCTGATGTAGCAACACCTACTCCTCAACTCGGGCCTCAACAAGATCTGCATCCTCACGCCAAGCGCCTCACCCGAGAACGAATGCCCACGGTAAATTCCTCCACGTTGTGTGGCGCATCCTTTCTCACATCACACTGCAGTTTTATGCATGGCACGCTACGATCATGGAGTGTGCCCTTGCTGGCATCCCAAGGACACAGTGGGGGCCGATTCAGCGAGCTATACTCAATACCATCCCCGAAAGCATTCAGCTTTCAATCATGTACTTGTACCAAAGTGTTACAACTTGTTCAAATTCTGACATTTCATCGTTACTGCTAGGGTTGCTACCTTCGAGCTCAGTCGCAACAATAGAACTGCAGCTAAAGCAGTTCTCGAAGCGGCACTGCGTCAGAACCCAGCCTGTGACGTCATATGGCTCAAGTTAGCACTCCTCCAACCTCCTGATATTTGGGTTCTTCTTGCTTGCTGATAATCCTGTGATCTTACAGTCTTGCTCGAATTCGTATTCTTGAGGAAGACTTTTCTGGAGCACGCCAACTTCTTCATAACGCGGTGCAACTGCATCCAACATCAGCAGTATTATGGAATAACGTAAATGCCCTCTTCCTTTACGTTAAACCCGAAGTTGTGGACTCAATCAACATAACCACGGCAGTCAATTGAGTTCCATCGAGCCTGTGGTCGAGAAGAAGAGGCATTAGCAGCAGAGCAGGAAGCGAATCGACGTGGTGTTCTACTAAATGCGAAGACGTTATGAGGGTGCGCACCTTGTTACTTTATCGGTTTCTCACGCCATTTTTTAACATTTTCGCTCGTCATCACGAGCACGATGCTGACTGCCACCAAACAATGGTATTCTCAGCCTATTCGAGTTACTAGCTACGCTTTGCAGTCAGCTTTACTAATTCATTCTACGGCAGCATGTATTGATGTCACAGATTGGCACCCGCTGGTAGACCACCGGTCAAATGTGTACTCCCGTTATATCCCTCCCGTTGTTCACTATTTGGTCACTTCTGTTTGGCACTGTCCATTTGCCCCTTACATTCAAGGGAGGCAAGGATCAAATTGTTCAGTTTTGATGGACGGTCTTGTACCTGTACTAGTGTACCTTACCAAGGGAGGCGAAGAAATTCCGAAATTCACATCTGCCATCATGGCAGCTGATGTACATTTGGCCGCCAAGAAATAACCGAGATGTAGTGGTGGTTTCCAATGGCCATCTCATCTCAACCATCTTCTGCCCGACGATAGGGCCCGGATGACTCCGACGCTCGTAGCCACTCCGCGACATTTCCCAGACATATTAAAATGTACCAATGAGGTCACTGTATTCGGTCAGTTCTGTTCGAAAGTGATAAGAAAATAAACTGCTCTTGTCCTATCACTACACGTCGGAGTCGTCGTCATCTTCCCCGAACTGACAGCTCCGGAGTGTAGTACTTAAGGGCCGCCCGGTTTCCTTCGTACGCCAACGACCACTTCAAGCTACAAAGATGACCGACACTGCTGCACACACCCAGATCTCGATGCAAACGGGCGAATCACAAAAGCACCAGAGCCAAACCCTCTACGATGCCATCGGAGGTGCTAAAGCAGTGGAGCTGGCGGTGGACGTGTTCTACACTCGCGTGCTCGCCGACCCGCGCGTCGCTCGCTTCTTCGAGAACATCGATATGACCCGACAACGCCGCATGCAAGTGCACTTCCTCACCTTTGCGTTTGGTGGGGCCTACCACTACAACGGCAGAGCCATGCGCGCTGCTCATCGAAGGCTGGTCGAGAAGCAGGGCCTCAACGATGGCCACTTTGACGCCATTGTCGAGCTCCTCAGCAGCACCTTGCGTGAATTGGGAGTCGCGGAGTATCTAGTCGAACAGGTGGCCAGCAAGTGCGAAGCGATCCGTGACGATGTGCTTTGCCGGGACCCGTCCCCAGCGGAGGTTTCCAAGGCGCCACCAGCATTCAACTCCGATGCTTCCGCCGCGGCATCATCAGCGCCAGCATTCTTTCGACCTTCGGAGGTGGCCTGGGAGCGAGTAGCGGTTCTTGTGGTGCTCGCACTGGCCTTGCTTGTTGGTCTGCTTTCCATGTAAGAACTACATATAAACCTTGTTGCTTCGACGTGATCTCTGCGCCTTATTTACTTTCGTTTGAGCAAATGTGATGAAGTTTCGAAGAAACAGAAATTCGGCAAATGGAAATAAAAAAAACAAAAAATATTTATTTCCACAAAACAACAATCTTTCGTAAACAGAAGATACCCCACTCACATGTCGTTCATCCTTTCCCGCATCTCTTCTGTCCTCATCTTCCTTCTCGTAGTCGGACTCCTGGTTCTTCATACAAGTAAGTCGTGAGGACTCTTTTCTTTTCTTTTCTACTTTTTTTAAAACGTATCTTTAGATTCCCTCGTGTTATTTTTATTTTTATTTTTATTTTTCATCAGTTGTTCATTTGGAACTACAAAATAGCCTTTGTGCTTGGTTGCATCTTTTTTTCTATCTTTCGTTGTTTGGTTGTCAACAACGACGACGACTACGAGTAGTAGTAGTAGTAGTAGGGTTAATAATGGTAGCGCTCTCCTCTCCCTCGGGCAGCTGCGCAGGACATGGAGACAAGCGACCCGGCTCCGGTGCACCAGTTTGCGGTACGGGTGGAGGAGGGCCATGACCCGGACGTGGTGGCCCATGAGCACGGCTTCGTCAACCTCGGGCCGATCGGCAACCTCAAGAACTACTTCCTCTTCGAGGTCCACGAGCGCCATCGCGGCAAGCGCGAGGTCGTTGAAGACAGAGCGAAGGTGCCCCTTTTTCCTCTCAAATGGATGATGATGATGATGCTTGCCACCCCATGCTCACCCTTTGTGTGGACAGAGGATGGCGGAGCATCCGGCGGTGTCATGGATGGAGGAGCAGGTCCCGAGGCAGCGCAACAAGAGGAGGGAGCAGGATGGTGATGGATGGGAGCAATGAGTGTGCTTGTATATACAGCATACATAGTTGGCCCTGCCACTGAGCTTCCTCTCTCGTCCCTGCGCGAATGAAATTGGCATTGGTGTGTGGCTGTCGCACGCCAGCTCGCTAGACCTTCTTGAGCGGAACGACCAGCACTAACGAACGCGAGAAGAGCAAAACCATCGTAAGTGACTCCCCTGTGGCTCAGATACACACTAGGACTGCACACAGCCGTACCTGGTATGGGGCTGTGGCGGGAGCAATATTGCGAGACACTTCCCATCAAGAGCCTGCGACGTCAGTACAGCATGTCAGCCACCGTTCTCGCCATCACGGTGACAGTACAGTGGTGTACCCTCCTATTGTGCCCAGCCCACGCGAGCCGAGCACCAGTACGTCGGCTTGCTGGTTCTTGACCTCCTCCATGATCCCAGTACGAACATCATCGGCCACTGTGCTCACTGTCGTATAGTTGACCTGTGCCAACACAAGCAGGTAAGATGTCCATTCAACGGCAGGAGAAGGAAGGAAGACGCACGCCACGTTCGTTCAAAGTGGTCTTAACTTCCTCGAGAAGGGCGTCTGCAGCGTCCCTTCTCTTCTGGGTGAGCCTCTCTGCCTCGTCTGCTCCCCTCAATGCGTTCTTCAACTCAAAACTGTTAACTCCTCTGGCCAAGGGAGGTGTGTACCTTCCGCAAAGAAGGGCCAGTCCGAGGACGGAACACTCTCGGCTACGCTCAGTACTACGATATGGTCATCTGCAGTTGACACAGTGAGTGGCATGATCATGCTGAGGACAGTGCAAACAGGCCGCCGTTACTTGGCTTGGTGAGGCTGTGTAGGATATCAATGGCGTGCTTGGCATTGGCCGAACCGTCATAGGCCAGAAGATACTTCATGATGGTGTCTTTGTGTAAGGTGGATATATATATATATAGCAGGCAAAGAGGATCGTTCTGCTTGAAAAGTATGTTGGTCAGCTCATAGACTATGTACATAGACAGGGCAGTATGCGGTGCTGATTGGGCAGGGGCAGTCACAGCTGGCGACTTCTCCATCAACACCACACGAACTGCGTCCAACTGGTCCCGGGTATTATCGTGCCACCGCCACGACACGCCAGTGGTCAGGAGCGTGGATGGAATTCCGCCGAAAGAAATGGGCAATATTGCATCTTCAAACATCTGAAGAATTTCAGCCTAACGGTAACATTTTGCCGCACTCGACCACAACCGAAATACTGCGCAACAAGTTCAAAAACAACAAACAAAGAAGAACATTGAAGGAGACAGAGTAGCATCACTGCTCTTTGGGTACGTTTTTTTGTCTCTCACTCCCTCTTTTTTTCACCCTTTCAATTTTTTCTTCAGTTCTCCTCCCATTTTATTTTTAACAATTAATGCGTTTATAAATATAATTTCATTTGAATAAATAAAACGGGTATTTGTGTGAATTATTCCTCATTTATTGATTTGGTGTAGGCACGAATTCTCAAAAATAAATAAATAAATAATAATAGCCAAGTTGCTGTGTCTGTGGGGAGTGCAGGTCATGATGAAGGCTCATTCCTCCGATGGCGTGCCGGCGGCCATCGAGAGCAGCAGCAGCACCACGACCTCCTCTTCGTCTTCAGCGGCCAATGGAGGTCGGATGGAGAACGTGTGGAGTGCCGGCTCGGTCGGGTCATCGGTATCGCCGCATCGGCCTCGACAGCCCGTGTCGAAGGCCGGGCGGGTGCGACAGAAGATCGCGCAGGCTCACGAAGGACGCTCGACTCATTTGAGTTTGGCAAACATGGGTCTGACCTTCTTTCCAGTGCCCAAGACACATGGGCCCATCGAGTCCACCATGGATGTGCGCGAACGAGAGGAACGTGAGGAAAGGTACCTTGTCGCGAACACACGCGGTGTCTGTACTGATCACGCGTATGGCGCACTTGCTGATGCATTGTTGATGTGATGACGCACCATTAGGGAGCTGCTGGGCAAACTGGAACATCTGGAGAGCCTCGATCTCAGCAATAATGACTTGTGCCACAGCGCCTTTCCATCGGTCAAACGTCGCACCAATTCGTTCTCATCGCCATTGAATGCGATTTCCGATCCTTTCAGTATGTGGTGGGACGATGACGACGATTCGACTTCATCCCATCATCACTATCATTCCCATCATCATCGACATTCGTCGGCCGATACGACTGCCACGGCCACCGCAACATTCCTCGCTTCTCTTTCTCTCACTGAACCTTTGCCGATGCCCACTGTCGTGCGACATTCGTCTGTCCATAGTGACACTAGTGACGCTGATGTGACATCGCGTATAACGTCTCCTTCATCAATATTCACATATGTGCAGGGCCACACTTGTTCTTCATCACCCTCCGGAATCCCACCTACACCACCACCTTCTCCAATCGATTCGTTCAACGCTTCTTTGTCTACATCATCGTCCTCCTCTTCTCAACACAGCCACCACGATCACCTTCCGCCAATGCTGCCGTCACTAACGAAGCTCAATATGCGTAATAACAACCTCGATCGAATACCACGCTATGTGTGCTTTATTACTTCATTGGAGTCCCTCAACATCGAACTCAACGGTATTACTTCTCTCAAGGGAGTGCAAATGCTGACCCGTTTGACCGAACTCAACGCTCAGATGAATGAAATAAAGGTACACTCGCCCCCTTCCGTTCTTGATCTTTTTCTAAACTCCAAACTAAACATAACGCAGGGCAAGGTGCCACAACTGGCAGCGCTATCCTCACTTCGCACGCTGGTGCTGGGAATGAATCATCTGACAGTCGGTGGACTGCCGAAGCTGCATCACTTGAGCAGTCTTACGGCTCTTAAACTGAACGACAACTCTCTGGGAAAGGAGACACTTAAGTTGGCCTCTTCGACCTCTTCCCTTCCCTCTCCATCTTATTCCTCTTCTTGTTTTCGTTCATCTCCGCCTTCATCGCCTCCGCAATCTCTACATTCGTCCTTGATTAGATCGGCGCCCACGCCAGCACCTGCTCATCCCTCTAGGGCTACTCCAACAATATCATCTGTTGTACCGCAAATGCCGCCTGCAACGGCCACCACTTCGACTGCACCTTCCTTCGTGGTATTTCAGTCATCACCGTCTTCGTCGCCTACGTCCATCTCTCCTTCCTCTGGTTCGCCAACTTCTTCGACATTCGGTCCTTCGGCAACATCTGCCTTTGCAACTCTGATTAGAAAACTGCCGCGCAATGGAGCTCTGGTAGAGCTTGTTTTAGGTTTGCCTATCCTGATTTTTGCATTGTCCGCCCTGCGTAACCATCTACTGCATTTGCAGGAGGGAACTCGCTGGGACCTACTGTTCCTGAAAACATCGGTATACGTCTCCCCACTCTGTACATTCAATTCACCTGACGGTCATCATCTTCAGGGCAAGTGGTGAGCTTGACGCATCTTGATGTTTCCCGTAACGGCATAAGCTCTCTTGGAGAAGCACTCTTTGGGCTTACACGGCTCTCGACTCTGGTGCTGAGCAAGAATAGCTTGGCTGAACTGCCTTCAGCGATCGGTCAGCTGACCTCTCTGGTGCATTTAAGGGTACATTGAACCTCAACTGTGAATCATCGGTTCTCCTTCTTACGACAGTATGCGACAGGCGGATGGCAATATGTTAACGAGTCTACCCGAAGAAGCTCTCTGCCAGCTAACAAACCTTCAAACCCTTGAATTGCAACACAATCAACTTGAAGTCTTTCCTCTCTGGTACCGCACTCCAACAGTTTATCATCTAGGCTTAAGCTACAACGCTAAGTTAACTGTTGATTTAGTGCGCTTTATTTGGCGAAACATTCCCTGCGCGAGCTTGATCTTGCCCATAACTGCATTGACGCCTTCCCAGTACGGAACTCATTCCTTTCTGTTCGTTCTTCGGGCCATACAGTTGACGGTTCCTCACATGATAGGAGGAAGTGCCGCCTGGAGCAGGCGCCCTGGAGGATCTCACCCGGCTGACACGGCTCGGTTTACAGTACAATTTTATCGGGACGGTGCCCGAATGTTTGGCTTCGGTTGCCAACCTGGTCTCCTTCGAGCACATGTACGCCGCGCAACTGGTCATAGAACGTCTATATATTGGTACCACGCCTTCATCAGCGCTTTTTTGAGCGGCACTCATATGTCCGATACTACAGGAGGAATCGATGCCGCTCGAAATAAAGTGCTGCTCCGTAAGCTGAATATCACACATGTTCTCAACGCTTCCATGATGACTTCGAGTGCTTTCTTCCCCACCGTAC
>CDEZ01023239.1:0-10406 GCA_000826365.1 Acanthamoeba royreba | reverse complement strand
CATGCTACGCCACTTCGAGCGATGCCACGAATTCATCGACGAGGGACGCCAGGCTGGTGGCGTACTCATTCATTGCCAGGCTGGCATTTCCCGGTCAGCTACTGTTGTACGTGTATCCGCTTCCTGACCCGGCTGGAGTACACTCACCTGTTTCATCTCACGTTCAGTTGGTGGCGTACTTGATGCGCACATTGCAGCTTCCCTTGAAGCCAGCCCTCGAAATGGCCCGGCGGAGCAGGCCGCAACTGTGCCCCAACGACAACTTCCTCGCCCAGCTCCGTACGTACGAGACACAATTGGCCCTGTCCTCTGCCAGCCCGCCCTCCGCCTCCCCTATCTTCCCCTCGTATCTGTCAGGCGTCGCAACAACCGTAGATGGACCGCTTATCGTGCCTCCTGTCGCGGTCGGCGAGCCAACACAGCTGCAAGGATCTCCAAATTGAGTGTAAACGTTAGTTTTGTATTTGATGGGCGTACGCCCACACCAAGATTCTATCTACAAAGGCAACTTCTTCTTCTTGCTGCTGGCATCTCCACTATCCTTCTTGTGCTTCTTCGTGCTCGGAGCAGAATCACTGGTGTCCTTACTGCTATTGCCTCCGCCGAGCACAAAGTCCTCCGCTTTCGCCTGTTTCGAGCCTTCTCTCTTCCTCTTCTTCGCCTGTTCCATCCACCACCAGCAAGATTAGCTAGCGGTCTCGACTGTAGAACTCACAATTACTGTGGAAATACATGTCGCGTGGTTACAACCGTCAGGCGCCATAGAAAAGGCGCCCAACTCTAACATCACACGCTGTCACTCTAGTGCGGGAATGAGAGTGCAAGCCCACATGTAGGCAAAACACGCGTATGTGTTCGCCTACAGGACTTCACCCGAAAAACGCACAATAGAGGAAATAGGAAGTGAAGTAAAAAGATATGACGTACTTGCTGCTGCTTGATCTTCTCCGCGAGCTCCATCATACTCTCTTCTTTCTTCTCTTCTTTGGCCTTTGGCACCTCCTGTGATGATGACTGCAGGTTAAGTCGCAAAACATAACTTTGCGCTTACTAAAACCAAAGTTACCTTGGGTGGAATGAAGGCTTTCTCGCGCTCTTCCTTCTTCTTCTGCCGGGCTTCCCACTTCTTCTGAGCCTTTTCTTTGGTCTTCTGTTTCTTCTTTTCGGCTTCCGTAAGCCAGTATTCGCCACTCTCCAGCTGAAGGTCGAGTTTGCTAGCAGGGAAGACGTGAGATACGTTCTTCGCAATTCATTGGGCGGCGAGTAACGGTACCTGGGAGTTTGAGCAGGAGGGAATGGAGTGTATTCCTTCTTTTCGCGCTTGGGTTTGGGTGCCTTCTGCTTAACATTATTCTTCTTGAACTTAGGGAGGAATCGGTCCCAGTTCTCCGTTGCCAGCTGAGGGTCCTTGGCAAGTTCTCGTTTGATCATCAGCGTCTAGTGTGCCGTCGTTATTAGGCAAAACTGCAAGGGTTTGTCCAAAGGCMKWWAATGAAGTTACCTTGATGTTATAGATTGGGTGGATGTTGTTCATGCAGTCCTCGACAATCGTCCGGACTTGCTTGAGTCCTTTGTAAGGTCCCATAGCCGATACAGTGTTACCCTGAACGAGCACGTAGCAGTCTGTCAAGAGCTCTATAGCCTTCAGTGTTGCTCCGTTGGGTCCTGCATGATGTGACACGTGAGTTCAAATGATGAATTCCAAGTCATTCCAAGGTAGAGGAGGCGTACCAATGAGCCGCTGCCTACGCTTGACGAACCGYTCTTTGTTGCGGACCATGCCGCCAATCTTGATAACGTCACAGGCTACGTCGTCCTGAAGTACCTTAACCGCCTGCATTGTTCCGTGTCAGTGTTGATAACTTCGCAATACAGGCACCAGTAAKATTGTACCTGAGGGAAGGGCACGCTTCGGGCGAGTAGCTTGATCATGTCGCGAGCCTTGACGATGATGTATGGATCCCAAGTCTTTCGTGTTGTCCGAACAGTCATGGAACCTGGGAATTTTGCATGAGCCCAACGTGTCTTCCAAAATCGCAAATTTTATGTTCCGGAGATGTTTTCAATTTAATTCATCTGTTTGATGAACTAAAATTTACTAAAACTAAGGTTGAGGTGCGGGCGTACCTTCGATGAGATTGAGAGTGCAGTCGACCCCGACGTCGGCGAGGGCGCGGGTGATGGCGGGCCAGGTCTCGCGGAGGTAGGACTCGCGGTACTTGGGGAAGAGCGTTGCGAACGAGGACTCCTCCAAGAAGGAGCCGCCCCTGTTGTCCTCCGGATTGAACGGTTCTACCTTCCAGTGATCGATGCTCTCATCGTCCCACGCTGCACGTCACCAAATTTAATAAAAGGAATAGGAAAATTTAAGTGCATGAACTTAAATTTTACATCTTGAAAAAAATCACGGGATGGGATGGATTGGGAACGCACGTTTGTCCTTGCGGTACTTCTTGTGGTTCTTCTTTTGGGACTTCGACTGGGAAGTGGTGCTGCTGCCGCCATTCTCCCCCGACGGAGTGGTGGAAGTGGTCTCCATGTCGGCCGACATGGTGGGGTGGGTGGTGGCGAAGGAACGGAGGTTAGGAATGAGTATATGCTTGGGTTGTTTGGAATAAAGCTTCGTTTTCTTTCTCCGTAGGCCCATTTCCTAATTTCTTCCATTTTCAGATTTCCTTTCATTTCCTTTTCATTTTCATCTTCCGCACGTGTGGGCAGGAAGGCAGAAGTAAAACAACAACAAGAAGAAATGGAGGAGAGAGTCTAGAAGGGAAGGTAGTAGAGCTCGCGGCTGCGGCAGCCCTCCCTGGAGATGATGTCCGAAGGACAGTCGATGATGCTCAGACCAGCCGAGACGCAGAGTGCGATCGAGGAGAGCACCTCGCGGCGGGCGCGTATCTCGTTTCCTTCCCACGAGCGCTCACGGCCGCACTGCACGAGGGGCACACCGCCATAGGCTGACTGCACAGCCCCACTGATGGTGTCGATCTGCAGGTGTAATAACTTTCGTGTTAGTGTGCAGGACTCATGATGGGGGTTTCGGGTCTTGACTCGATGAGGGAGCACGATGCCAAGAACGTACCGAGTACGGGTTGCTGGTGGACGTCTTGATGCCAGCCTGAGCCAGAGCTACGGAAAGGTCAAACTTGGCACGCGTGGCGAGGGTGGCGTTGAAGTAGGCCAGCTCTGCATTCGCATACGGGTCATGCCGACGACATCAGTTCAACTTGGCCTCGACTGAGGTCAAGTCCAGACTAACAACGTACCAGTTCGGAGCCTGGGGTCCGAAGCAGCGCAGGTGCCGTGCTTGTTGTACTCGTGCTCCCAGAAGCTGTGTTGAAGGACGTCGTGATGATAAGTTGTCGAACGCCCTCAGCAAGCCAGTGAGCAGCCTGAGTGGTGCGGTGCCGCGCAGCATCACAAGCATTATGCGTAACACATCACGTCCAAAGCATGCGTGTGTGCTGCCTGATGGTGTGTTGTGTGCAAGCGATGATGGCATAAGTCCCCATTACCTCTCGAGTGAGTTGCTTCCGTAGAGGGTGGGCCAGTAGGCGGTGAGGGCCTTCTGAATCGGCGCCAGCCTCTTCATTTGAAAGGCTTCCGCTCCGGGGCAGTTGGAGGGATACCTGAGCCGCGCGGAAAGTCAGACTCACCGACATTGCACAAGAGGGAGAGCGAGTGAGTTATCGTACGAGCCATCAAAGTTGTTGGGCCAGAAACCGTGGAGCGTCCAGTAGCGCACGTACGACGGGATCGTGCACTGCTGGCTTCCGCTGGCGGAGGCGCACACGCCAGGCGCCCACTGCTGCACCAACATCAGGAAGTCCCACGACGTGGACTGAGCCTCCACCGGACCGGCACATGCCGCCACCAGGAACACCGCGGCCACTGCCATCGCAACACTGACGAACTTCATCTTCTTCGGTTCTAGCTGCAAGAACAGCTCAAGTTTAGTTATCGGACATGTTCCACCACCATAACAATCATTTTTATGAAATAAAAATAAAAAGAACAACGACAAGTACGGTCAAACGTAGCATGACAGACGAAAACAAAGGTGCAAACGCTTTCCGAAGTGTTTAACGAAAAGAAAGGTAAGGAGAAGGCTATTGGGCGTGTCTGGATAATCAAATATTTATATTTTTTAAGAGTTAAAAAAAAATAGGGTTTAGAAGATGGCGGGTAGTTTGAACTAAACTCGGGAAGAACGAAGTGTAAAGAGAGTAGTGATACACGAGTTCAAAAGGGCGAGAAGTACGGACATACCCAACAAGGGTTGATTGGACTAATTCTTCGACGTAGGAGTTAAGACTTGGTCGGATCTATACCTCTACCCAACGGAGACGACAGCGTATGGATCCGCGTTATGTAGATTTCGAAGAGGGTGGGTGGTAGTGGTGTTACTCGGAGGTGAGTGAACGGAGGTCTGTGGAAGAGGGCAACGAAGAAGACGGCAGACGACATGTCTATTCTCCTCCACCCCCATCCTCATTGGCTACGTGTCCGCAGTAACGTGCCCTCACGTCCGATAATATCCAGGAATATTTAATGAATTTTCCGGACACGAAATGAATTTGTTTTTGTGAAACGAATTTGAAACGAGACTTGTTTTGTAGAAACTTGAACACGTGCAAAATGGAAGGGGACAAGAACGAGGGACCCTCAACAACTGCGACGGGGAGTACTAGTGCTACTACGGCGACGGAGACAGAGCCGTGGTCGGCGTGGCGGGAGTGGTACGAGGAGGCGCTGGCTACCCGTACGTGTCTGGACGCAACACCAGCTCCTCCCCATCCCCTATCCTCTGTTGCTCCGTGCTGCTGATGGCCTGAGACTTCTTGTGTGCGCTGGTGGCGTGTAAACACCACAGCCAACCCGTGGGCGCACAACATGATACTCAGCACATGTGGTGCCGATGGCCAGCCGCAATCCAGGTGCGCGCATCCGTCCGATGGTAGAAGCAGCGAAAGGTGACGCTGATGATGACGATGACATGCATATGAGACCAGGAATCTGACGTGCCATCAGTGGGATGAACAAGGTTTCGTCTTCTGTTCCAATTACGAGGGACCAAAGGCTCGCCAATTGGAGGAGAACAACAAGGCAGCTGCTCTGTTTCGTTGGCCCGAGACGATGCGACAAGTCCGCATTACCGGCGTTGTGCACAGAGTGAGTGAGAGCGGAGCAGGTGCACAACAGGCAAACACTCAATCCTCTCCCACTGCACAGGTGACAAAGGACGAGTCTGTGATTCTGTTCAGTCGGTGTTCACGTATGGAGCAGATCTGCTTCTACGCCTTGAGTCAGGGCAAGGAACATCCCTTTAACCAAAGCAATCAAGAGCATTCTCAGCAGGCACCCTTCCCTTTTCCTTCTTTAATAAGATTCACGCATTCTGATGCACTCTATGGTCTACTCATATGATAAGCAGGATCGAATGGAGTACTTGCAAGGCGTGCTAGCCCGGTACATGCTTGGGTCGGGAGAAGTACCGTTTCCCAAGGTACCCATATGAAGATCTGTTCTTTGTATGCGTTGATGTTGTCAATGCTGAGATATGCGCACACATTGGGGCAAAGGCGTGGGGCGGATTCAGGTTGGTTCCGGATACAATCGAATTCTTGGACGCTGGAACGAACTGGACGTTGCGTACGATCTATCTTCGGACGCTGCAGGTCGTCTCTAGCGGAGATGGTACGTACTTCTTCCATTGAGGTGGGACCATCTCAGACATCAACCCACCTTTAGACACGGAGACACCGCCAACAGTACACGCCAGTGAATGGCAGAGAAAGTATCTTGTGCCGTGATCTATGCTCAAGAGGACAAGCATCTTAGCTAATTTGCTGCTACATTTCACGAAGAATGATAGGAATTATACCACAATTCGAGGAATAGATTTGACCAAAGAAATGGAAGACCGGTTTTCGACCCAAAAGGAGATTTGTGAAGACGAAAAATGGAGAAGGCAGGGACAGGAGGCGGAGGACTGGGGTCGTTCTACGCGTTCACACGTCTGTGCGAACAAATCGGCAATGAGTCGTCCTACACGCAGAAGGTGGAGGTCATCAAGGCCCACCTCCGCCCGCTCCTCTCCACCCCGTCCTCCTCCTCCTCTTCCTCTTCCTCTTCCTCCTCGTCGTCGTTGACGAAGGAAGAACGAGTTACGGTAGTACAGCTGACGTGCGGGTTGCTGCTGTGCAAGGACGACCGCAAGCGCGTCTACAACCTGCGCGACCGCCAACTGGCCAAACTCATGGCACGCCGTTGGCGCTGTTCCCTCGACGACCTCCTACACGACCTCGGCGAGGGCGACATCTCCGGTATTATTTCTTTTTCTTTCTTTTTTATTTATTTTATGATTTATTTTTATGGCTAATTACAATTAATTAATTGGTGGCTTTATTTTGTTTTTTGTTAATAAATAGAAACGGCCAAGAGGTTCTTCATATCACACGGAAAGCCGTGCAGCCGGAGTACCTTCACGCTGCAGCAAGTGGAGGGCTTCTTGGACAAGCTTGCCCATCTCACAAAGGAAGACGACCAGTACAACGTCCTTGCGTACGTCCATGCCCAGATTGGCCACGATAGCGCTGCAGATGACAAATGGCTCACGTTGAGTATGCGTGATCAGATCCATCATAGACAAGAGCACAGCCGACGACCTGAAGTGGATCATTCGACTTATTGACAAGGACCTGCGAATCAAGATTGGTCCCAAGTTTGTGCTCGGTGGTATGTTTCTGCGTTAAGCACTCGTACTCGGAGAGGATGCGTGCTAAGTTGTATGGTATTCAGCTCTACACCCAGATGCCTTCGAGGCTTACAGGAACTCGGCAAATCTGAAAGATATTGTAGCCAAAGTTCTGCGCCATGAATCACTTCAGGACCTCACTCCCTCGCAAATGCTTGGTACAGTACCTGATTCAGACCAATGCAACCTGTTGAGGCGACTGAACTAAACTCATATATTGCAGCTGAGGAAGAGGCTGGCACAGCGCCCAAGGCTGGGGGAAAAGGGAAAAAAGGATTTACCGTTTCGTTATCACTCATGGCTCCCGTCAAGCCGATGATTGCCTCGCCCATACGCTCCATAGGTGGAGAGCAGCCTCATGAATACTTATCTGCACAGTACAGCTAATCCAGGAATAACATTCAGATGGCTGCATGAAGAAATGTCCTAAGGGCATGTTCGCCGAAATCAAGTACGACGGTGAAAGAATTCAAATCCACAAGAAGGGCGAGGAGTACGCATTCTTCTCGCGCAACCTCAAGCCAATTCTTGAGTGGAAGGTAGCTGAAGTCAAGGATTACATACCCCAGGTAAGTAGAGTGACGCCTCAGCACTCCTTGCATATCATCTCTGATGGACGTCTTGTGTAGGCGACCGAAGCAGATTCGATAATTTTAGATGGTGAGATACTCTTGATGGACACAAAGACAAGCAAACCACTTCCATTTGGCACACTTGGTACGTGCTGGTGACCAGAAATGGTTTGATTCAAACGGCTGATCATTAACTTGTTGACAGCTATACACAAGAAAAATGACTTCCAGGACGCCACAGTGTGCGTCTTTCTTTTTGATATTCTCTACATTGACGGTCGTGTTGTAATGCATGAACCCCTGAAAAAGCGACGGCAGATACTCGAGGTAAGTTCCCCAAGGCCAATGCTCTATCCAGAATCGAAGAGGGTAATAGTTTTTGCACACGACTCGTATATGTAGGAGAACATCAAGGTCATTCCGCACCACATCGAGTTTTCTGAATTCAAGGAGATCAGCGACTTGACTAGCGGTGAGGGGGCACTCAGTGAGATGATGGATCGAGTCTTGAAGGAAGGTCTCGAAGGGTTAATGATCAAGGATATCACGGACGTGTACAAACCTGACAAGCGACACTGGCTCAAGTTAAAAAAAGGTGCGCGGTATATATCCACAAGCCGAAAATAGCCATCTCCGCTAACTGAGTCTTTATCTATTTCAAGATTACCTCGCGGGTATGGCTGACTCAGCTGACTTGGTGGTGTTGGGTGCTTATTTTGGCACTGGTGCCTACGGTGGCATGATGAGCGTGTTCCTTATGGGCTGCTACGATCCCGACGAGGAGAGATGGAAGGTATTGGTGCTTGGTGTGTCCTGTAAGCGACCACCTAACTAACTTGTTGGACAGACTGTTTGCAAGGTCGGCAACGGATTTGATGATGCTGCCTTGAAGCAAATGCAAAAGGATCTACGACCGCTGATGAAGCAAATCAACAAGAACTATGATAAAGTGCCATCTTGGCTAGATATTAGCAGGTTCCTCTTCCTTATGCCTTCTCCAGTGTTAACTACCTCTTGCTGAAGTACATCGTCGTGACAGAATGCATGTGCCCGATTTCCTAGTGAACGACCCCGAGCAAGCACCAGTTTGGGAGATATCAGGTCAAGGCTTTACTGGTATGCCGGTGCAAATCAAAGTGCCTTGCAATCCAATCAACAGCTCAACCATTCAATACACTTTCTGCAGATTCGAAAGTGCACACTGCACTTTCCATACGCTTTCCGCGAGTAACGCGGATTCGTGATGACAAGGATTTTTCAACCCACACTGACGTAAAGCACCTACAAGAGCTTGCCAAGGCCTCGGCAGAAGGTACGCTCGCGAAAGAATATTTCCCATCAATAACCGAAAGTATAACATGACACATAAACTGTAGGCACGAGCATGGACAAGGCAAAGGCTGCAGCCAGCAAAGGGAAGACCGTAGGTGCGCTCGAGATCAAGGGTGGCGGTAAGCCGGCAACTAAGCCTGCTAGCGTCTCTACCTCCAGCTCCAGCAGCAACAGCGGCAAACCCTCGAAGAGCAGTGGGCAGGCCACTATGGCCGGCTGGATGTCAAAGACCTCGAAGAATGACGGAAAAGGCAGCGCATCCTCATCTACTATACCGGCAGGACCCCCGGTTATACGGGCTGGCAAGAGTCGCGAGGAGTTACGGGCCGCTATTGTCAAATGCGTCCCGACCGACAAACGCCGTGCGATGATCGTGCATTGCATCAACGACAAGGGAGTACTTTCTTCGGCACTCGAAAACTTGATGGACCCGCATTGGGTACAGACGGCCCGCGAGGTGTGGCAGCGACATCTCGATGAGAGCGAAGGCGATGCACTTGGGGAAATTCAGTCGAGTAAGCTCCACCAAGAGGCAGGTGCAGCGCCCGTGGCTGATAAGCTGTGGCTCATCAACGCCATCACGCACCATTCGACGGCCTCGCCATCCTCGCTTGGCAATTTTTCGAGCGAGGCGTTCGATAGCTCGATGAGCGCCGTGGCCGTTATAGCCAAGGAGAGGAAGGCAGCGGTCATGCTTCTGGTTCCTCCCATGAAACCAAGCGAGCGTTCTGAGGCGCTCACCATCGTCAACAAACGGCTAGTGGGCAAGAAGGTCACAACCACTGTCTTTGAGGTTACGGACAAAGATGCGAAAAGCAAGAGTACCGTCTTGGCGGAAGAAGACGTTAACAGCGGGAGCGAGACGGAGGATTTAGATGACGAGGGTTTGGAACAGCTCCTTACTAGCAAGGGGAAGAACATTTCCCTGAAGAAGAGGCCCAACCAAGCCATCGCCAAGGAACCCGAGAGCAGCGACACAGAGGAGATGGAACAAGAGGATAAGCCAGCTTCAAGACCTAAGCCAGAGGTTGCCACTACGAGTAGTAAGATAACGGCGGATAGCGATAGCGATACGGAGGAGATGGATATGTACGAGATCAAGGCAGCAAAGAAAAGTGACAAGGCCATGGGGAACGATACCGAAGACATGAAACTTGAGGACAGAGGAGGACAGAAGCCCAATCAACAAGCGAGAAAGAGAAAGATCAACGAGTTGAATACTGCCAAGAAGGAGGAGACTCAAGAATCAAGGAGGCTAAAGGAAGAGCGGAGGGTGGGACAGCTACTGCGGGGTGTGGGAGTAGTCTTCGCCAAAAGTGACGAGTTAGATGAAAATCAGCAACGCCTGAAGGAACACATCGAAGCCATGGGCGGTTTTGTGGCCAAGGTACCAATGTGGCTTGCCATCATCACGTTCATTCTCATTTCTCATCTCTTCCCTGGCGTGATTCACAGGAGTGGCGCGCGTACGGGTCACGTATGTCGACTCATCTTTTGCTCTCTTCACCTTACTCCGAGGCCGACTTGTCATCCCAGCTGGGTACGGTGTAGCATGTTGTCGTCCAGTACGAGTACAAATGTCTCACTTCTCCCACAGTCAAACACGTAGACAGACTCGGTGGCAAGATAGTACGTGAAAGCTGGCTATCCGATTGCTGGCGTGAGAAACGGCGGCTCAATGAGCGTTTGTACTACGTCATGCCCAAGCACTATCTCGATGATGAAGATGACGATAATGAAGATGA
>CDEZ01023238.1:3517-31808 GCA_000826365.1 Acanthamoeba royreba | reverse complement strand
GATTGGTACGACTGTGGATTCGAAGAGTTGTGAGCAGAGAGGGAAGGTCGTTTAGCGAAGATGACAGCCTGTATGCTTCTTGAAGCGATTTCCGAGCCGTTCCTACGTTCTTTGTGTCCTGCAGGATGCTCTCTGAGATCGCATTGTAGGCCTGTGCCGTAAACTGAGGATTGTCGAATTGTAACTTCAAGGCCTCCACAAGCAAATTACTGATTGCCGGACATCGTTAGTGCGGGAAGCAGCCATCGATGTCGCAGAACCAGAAAGCGTACCGAGCTTGTGCAGTCTGTGAAGATTGTAGGTGTACTAATGCACGCACGAATAAACCGAGTGCGTGGATCGGTCGTGGGCTGGACTCGATTCTGTTCCAACACTTGCGCAGGCCCTCTTCCACCTAGCGTAAATGTGAAAGTATTAGAGACGCATTTCATACCTTTCGTGTATTACGAACCTTCTTAATGGAAGACGACCGAAGGAAAGCAAGGCACGCAAAGAGGTCTGCAATGACAGTAGCACTTAAATCCTGCTGATGTTGCATAATCTGGGGATGTTGATGACGTCAACATAAGCCAAAATAACAAGCTGGCAAATTTACTGCACCTGGCTTGCAAGGATATAGTGCGATGCAGCCTGTTCGGGAAGGCAAATAGTGGCCAGATGACCCGCAAGCATGTGTACGGTGGAGGCCCAATTTGGGTTGTGCTCTCCCCACTTAACATTCATGTCCAGCATATCCCACAATACCTACACGCAGGATGATGATCGTCATGAGAATGGAGCCTCATAAACAACATGAGCATCTCAAACTGACGCGATACCTGAGCAGCATAGACATATTCTGAGGAGGTCATGTAGGAAAGAAAGAGCTGTTCCAGAAGGCAAAAGTTGATTCGAAGGAGGGCCAGAGCTTCCTTCTCCTTTGTTTTTAGAAGCTCCATCATCTGCTGATCATCCCTCTTCACTATTTATTGCCAGGAGTTAGTGTGAAAGCTTAAAGTGTAACCCAATCTAGGTCATACCTAAGCACAGCAATCGCTCCCGTTCCAGCATATCTGTAATTTTGAGTGTTAGAGCCAGATTGATAGAGCGTTGTGGAGAGGAGGTGCTTTATTACGTACACACAATTCGTTTTCGTCCCTCGGCAAGTAAGGTAAAGGCTCGCGATGGCGCGCCAACTCGCTCTACAGCCCCACTTGCGTAATAGTAAAAAGCTCCAAGCACGTTGACATCACACCATTTGAAGAATGATCGAACAACGCCATTGGTGTTCATTGCCTGAGAATGATCGAAAGTGTTATAAGAGCAAGCAGCTATTACGTACAGGTAAAGCCGAGTTACGTACCTGGACGTATGTACAGATGCTCTTGGCGTGAATTTTGCCTTGTTGCACGCCTCCAGTCAAAAAGCTGTGCTCTAGCGATAGGATGTCGTACATCACTTGTGTGCTAGCCCAAGTTGCTGCATTCTATGGCGATAGAGTGAAATAATTAGCCATGACTTGAAGAGGCGAGCCGTAACAACGTGCCTGGCCTTGAAAGTGAGCATCTTGTGTTTGTTTGTATTGTAGAAGATGATTGGTCGCAGCACTCATGTCCCTTCGGATCAGGGCTATGTAGGCCTCAACTAATGTGAACAGAGCCTAAAAGACACAATACTGAGTTAGATACGTTGATACAGAACTGGTGAGGCTTACCAAGAATTGTGGCTGATCGGCCTGTGTGGATATGTGCTTTGCCTGAGCAATGTACTTGAGCGCCTGCTGCTGGTTCTGTTCCTCCCACGACAACTTGACGAGCTCCAGAAGAAAGTACAATCGCCATTCCAGGCCAACTCTGTGACGTCCATAGTAGGAATTCGTGTTAGCTTTCATGCGGAGTCCAATCGGCAAGGGCAATCCTACCGTTCAGCAGCTTCTAAGGCAAGTTGCAGCGTGTGCTTGGCCGCACTGCGGTTCACCACAACGTCGCCCAAAGCAGCCCTGCGCTGCGAGAGGATTGCCACGTGTCGAAGTACTCGCACTTCATCCAGAGTGCTGGCACACCCCTGCATGAATATATCACCACCATCACAGCGTGTTAACAAAACATATGACCCTGTTGTGCATCTGGCAATCCGCTGCAGTTTCCATCAATTGCTGTTGAACTTACCTCTCGCACAAGCAGCAACTGCACCACAAACACACCTTCTACATTAGTCATCGCTGTTGGAAGAGCACTTATTTAAAATTTATATTTCCCTTTTTTTGGTATTTTATGAATAATTATTCCTTTCCGTAAATATTATTAAAATAAAGAATAAAAACATAAAAACAAAGACATACGGCACGGTCGAGATGTGGCTTTGCGTGAGGATGAGCATGGGGATGTGGATAAGCCAAGAGACGGTGCGCGATTTCGAGACGCAGCGTCACTTCGAGAGCGGGTCTGGCTTGGAGAAGCGGACTCGCCCCCTTGACGATGGCCAGCAGGCACCTCAGCGCCTCTGAGATGCCACCGCCCCCTCCCATACGCCCATTCGTCGCTCTACGCGCCCTGGCCAACAAGGCCCACATGGTAGCCTCCATCTTCTCTTTTTTTTAATTTTAAGAATTTCGTAAAATGTTTCGCATTTTCTAGATTAATATTTCCTCGAAATTTTATATACAAAAAGCCAAGAGAAAAGTAAAGAGAAAATTAAAGAGAAAAATCAAACGCGAAATTTCGTGCCACAGAGAGAAGGAATGGAAGAGGACGACCCACGTCTTGGGGTGCTCGAGGGACGGGACGGTGATGGCGATGACCCCCCTGTGCCGCCCTACGTCGATGGCCGCGCGGAGCCCTCCGATCATCATCATAATCTCGAGATGATCCCCGCCCCATCGCTGCCGGCTAAGCCCACGGAGGCTGCAGGCTCGCCATCATCTCTGGCGTCCGCGTCGAAGAGGAAGGCAGGAGGGCGGAAGGGCGGCAAGGTGGCGCTGCCGATGGGATCGGTGGTGAAGGTCTTTGTGGTCCGTGCCAAGGTCAACTACAAGCTCCCCTGGCAGCGCAAGGCGCCCAAGAACTCGAGCGGGTCGGGATTCACCATCGACCACCGGCGCATACTCACCAACGCCCACGTCGTTGAGGATGCCACCACCATTATGTACACTCACCCCTTATTTTTATTTATTATTATTTATTATTTATTTGATATCTTTTCGCAATTCGATATAATTATTTGTTTAAAATTCTTTAAATTCTTTTAAGAAAATAATAACTAAATTAATTTAAATTAATGCATTTTTAAAATATAAATGAAATGATAATAATATGAGAAAGTACACTGAGTAAAAGGAGGAAACAGGGTACGCCGGCACGGTAATCCGAAGCGGTACGTGGCGCGGGTGGTATGCATCGGCTATCAGTGCGACATCGCGCTTCTTGCGGTGGACGACGATGCCTTCTGGGCCGGCAACACGCCACTGTCATTCGGCGATGTGCCCCATCTCCAAGAGTCAGTGACGTGCGTGGGCTATCCGACTGGTGGCGACAACATCTCGGTCACATGTGGTGTAGTTTCGAGGTTTTGCTCCATCCCTCCTTACAGCTTTGTTCTGATCGAATTCAAGTGTTGTACTCAACGTTGTTCCGATTCTCAGGGTTGATGTACAGGTGTTTGTGAACCGATTTACGTCTCTATTAGCTGTTCAGATAGACGCTGCCATCAATGCAGGCAATTCAGGAGGGCCCGTGTTTCAGGGCAACAAAGTGGCAAGTTCTCCTCATCACCACTTGTGATGACTTGGCATGTGATTGTTTTTGTAACTTGTGGTGGTGCAATCCAGATCGGCATTGCTTTTTCGAGGAGACTCAAAGCTCAGAATATTGGTCACATCATCCCCGTACCAGTTATTCAGCGATTCCTGAATGATTTTGAAAGGCGTGGAAAAGTGGCCTTCATTGATGCTGGCATCTCGGTGCGATTCCACCACGCGCCTGAGCATGAAAGGATTATGCTCATGAGTGTACCAGATTGCCAAAATGGAGAGCCCTACTCTGCGCAAGTTCTACGGCATGAATGATGACCAGTGTGGAGGTACCTTCCTTGCTGTCGGATAATAACAAGGCGAAAGGACTGAATTTCTATGTCAGTCCTTATAACGCAGATAAATCCTCTTTCATCACTTGCATACTGCAACGGCCAACCAGTGCTCAAACCTGAAGATGGTACATACGCTCATACTCGCCAAGAGTGGCAATAGCTAAAGATGAAGTGCTTTCAGTGTTGATGGAGATTGATGATGTAGCGATTGCTGATGACGGCACAATCTCCTTTCGTGGAGATGAGAGAATTGGGGCCGAGCATCTCTTTGGTATATCCTGCCTGCTGTCATTGCCGAATCTCATTGACACCCAGGCTCAACCTTTTTCATAGGGATGAAGTATGCAGGCGACAAGTGTCGGCTCAAAGTACTCCGTGGTAGGCAGATTCTTGAGTTGGAAACTATTCTGCAGGTTCGCTCTGTTTTCTGGACACGCGCTCTGCTGCTTGAGTTTATCACTGACGCTTGCATGGTAGCCTTTGATTACCCTTGTACCGAGACTGCATGGATTTGACTCATTCGCGTCCTACTATATAGTAGGTGGGCTTGTCTTTTGCCCTCTTTCAGGTATTCACTCATGCCCTTAGTTCTTTCTGGGAATCTACACTCACTTCTCTGAATTGTTAGTGCCGTTCTTGAATGGGTGGTATGGCAGCGCATGGATGGCCAAAGCCCCGCCATCACTGATTTGGTACTACACGCACGACCTCCCCTCTGCGGTACAGATCAACCTCCTTTGATATCACCCAGGTCATGACCTAATATGCATGAATATGCTGCAGACACCTCCAGAGGAAGGTCCAGAGCAAGTGATCGTCCTCGCACAGATCCTGGCCTCTCCCGTGACAGTTGGCTATCGTGCGGGTGGTTGGTGTGTTCGCCTCAAGAAGTTCAATGGCGTACACTTCTTCCACTTCACATGGAATACAACTGTTCATATTGACCTGTGTGTTGCCTTCGCTCCCAGGTGGCGATACGCAACATGAAGCAATTGGTAACGCTGGTGGAGACTAGCATCGCCCAGTTCAAAGCTGCTCAGAATAAGCCCACAGTGGTCGATCATCCACAAGTGCTTGAGGAGATGCAACAAGTTGAGACGACGGAAACCCCTCAGCAAGATGAGACCAAACTAACAGCACAAGAGCTTCCTGCTGAGGCGCCACCTGAAGGTTCTGTTGGTGAACAGGTGACTACCCGTACTGAAGTAAGCGAGGAGTCAATGCCCACGGTAGAATCCCCGCAGCGCGATGTGACCGAAGCGAAGATGCCCGAGCCGGATCAAGCAACACACCAAACAGGAGAACAGAGCCAGGCGACAGAGAACGCGCCGACACCCGACGCCAGCCCAGCAGCGCCAACACAGATAACCGAACCTCCAGAGGTCGTGGCAGAATCCACCAACGCTCTGCCTCAGCCGAGTGAGACTGTACAGCCGTTCTTGCGATTCGATGTGGGCGAGAGGAACTATGTGATTGTGCTCGACACCTCTGCGGTTGTGAAGGAGGAGGCTAACATCCTCGCCACTCACTTCATCGCTCATGCAAAGTCGCCTGACCTCAAGTGAGTGAGACCATGAAATAAGACTTTGGTGGTGACATTTCTCTCATGTATTTCCACCTTGTCAGACAGCCACACCTTTCACAAATAAGGAAAATGGCCGAAAAAATAAGAAAAGGACAAAAAAGGATAAAGCTCTTCAGGCGGGTAGAGGCAGAACAGAGAGAGAGAGAGGCTAGAGAAGGGTGGAGGCACGAGGCACACAGAAGAAGTGGTGGCGAGTACACATACTCAAGTCACAGTTCACAAGAAGGACCTGGAGGTGAAGGGGCGAAGGCAAGACTTGATCCCCCTTGTGAGTCCGTGTACATCGTGTGTGGTCTGGGAGGGACACGTGGGAGTGGGCCTAAACGAATAGAGGCATCTACACACATCCAGCTCCCCCCTCCTCTCCTCAAGGCGAACAGGAAGAAGGTGAACCTCACTCACACTTGGCTCCACTGAGCAAGTGAGCTGAGGAGACCAGGATCGGACTCGCCCCTGTTCGACACGGCCATCATGTCGATCGCGACGAAACCTCGCCTCGAACAGATAAAACAGATAAAATCCAAGTCTTCCACAACCGCCACGAGTGGGGGGACACGCTCAAAGGCCAGCACAGGCGCCAAGAAGAAGCCCGCAGCCAAAAAGAAGCCCACCATCAAAAAACATGACCTAGATGATCATGATTATGATGGAGGAATGGAAGGGGCCATCCCAGACATCGACGACTATGATGAGGGTGCGCCACCCCTCACCTTGCAGCTGCCTTCACTCCTCCAGCCCGTTGGGGGGAGGCGGTGGACGCATCACTGCTCTCTCCCTTAATCCAACAACTCCTCTCTGACACTCTCTTACCTCCTGCTTCGTCGCTGCAGTTGGGGCGATACCTGACGTGCCATATAGCAACGGCAGTGACGACCCAATACCATGCATCCCAGACGACCCCATACCCACTATACCTGATATTGACGGTTCGTAGCCTTTCTTTACTTTAATGGACACTATTTTCTAGCGGTGAACCTATTTCACCACCCGAAATTGTCCCTCCACAATTGTGGTCAACACCCTGGGTTCTTGTGTATGGCGGGCCCTCATGAGTCATGCACTTAAGTGACACTGTGGGTGATGCATGTGATCAGATGACGACTTGACAGACGAGTTCGGTGATCCACTAGACTCAGCGCGCGAACGAGAAGAGAAGCGAAAGAAAGAAGAGGAGAAGCGTAAGAAAGAGGAAGAGAAGAGGAAACAAAAGGACGGGGATGGAGAGGAGGAACACAGGAATCGAGGGAGCCGACGAGGGAGAGAGACGCCACGAGGTAAGGAGAAGAAAGGGAAGCTGGCACGGGACGAGGTCTATAAGAAGAACGTCGTCAAAAAGAACAGCAACATGATACATGATAAGAAGGACTCAAGGGAGATGGCAGCAATACAGAACGGGGTCAAGGAGAAGGACAAAGACAAAGATAAGGAGAAGGAGAAGGAGAAGGAGGACAAAGGGGACGGAAGGAAGCGAAAGGGTACATTCACATTCGGCAAGACCAAGAACGACACGCAGGAGAAGCTGTCGAGCAGTCAACAGACGACAGTGAAGCCGCGAGACACTGTTGAGTCGGAGAACAGGCGCAACACAATATCACTTGATCGACCGGTCGCAGCGGATCGCGTCAACGAACGACGAGTCGTCATCGCCGATGAAGTGTTGAAGTCGGCACGACGGAGGAATGACAGCGACAGTGAGGACAGCGATGACGGCCGGGCAGAAACCACCGGGGACCGGCGGTTCACGGCCTTCCACGGTGACGTGTTTGTACGTCGTCAGTGCACTTGACATGCAATGCAGCTGATGCTCACTCGCTCTTTCTTGTGGATGGACAACAGGACTACCACATCATCACGGTGGACGCTCTGGCTGTTCGATTGAACACAAACGTACGCACGGGTCTGTCCAACGTTGAAGCGCTGGAGAAGCTGGAGAAGGACGGTCCAAACTGTCCCAGCGTCAAGAGCCCAACAATCGATTTTGATGAGTACGCATGCATGAAGTCTCCTTGCTGCGTGATCAGACATTCATCATGCACTTGTGTGTGTACAGCTATGCAAAGAAGCTGGTCTGGGCACGACGAGACGGCTGGCGAAAGCACATCCAGTCACAAGAATTGGTGGTTGGGTGCGTGTCAGCTTCTTGCCCGATGACGACCAATTCACCATTGACCTTCTCATCGTGCTTCTCACAGAGATGTGATCGATCTGGACGAGGGACTGGTGCTGGCGGACGTACGAGTGGTCACCATCGCTAAGGACCTCTACGTAGACACATCAGCCATTTCGGGCGACCCGGAGCCTGTGCAGCGCCACATGGAAACATCAACGGAGAACTATCTGGCAAGCGAGAACCTGATCTTCTACGGCACCACCATCGTGGAGGGATCAGGCACAGGAGTGGTCGTGCGTACCGGTAGTGCATTCTTCCCTCTTCCATAGTCCTCCGCACATGCCCTTCTCGTTCACTTGACTGATGCATGATGAATTCTGTGCGTCGTGGTGAAGGTGATGGTACTCTCCTGGCGCGCATGATAAGGGACAATGAGAGCTCCAAGGGCAGGAAGCAGGGCGGACCTAAGCTCAACAAAGCTCTCATGAAGCAGCTCGCCAAGAACGGACTGGCTTTCAAAGAGCCCAACGCTGGTACGCTTCTGTGCAATGGCGTCTTGATCGCGCTCGCGAAGGAATCCCCGTAGAACACGGAACGCTGATGGGAGACATGAATGTTTGTGTCATCAATGCAGCTGCTCGATTCGGACGAGTGACCACACTCGTGGTGGACTCGCACGGCGTGCTGACGGAGAACAAGAACTCAGTGAACTACATCATGATCGACCAACAGATCTACGAGACCAACTCCCTTCCTGAAGGCGAGCCCACGCTGGAGGCTCTCCTGCGGACGTGCGTACTGGGCTGCAATGCTTTCTTCCGGGTGCCAGAGGGAGTGAACAAGAACAAGATCAATGTGGACACGATCGACCTTGAGGAATACGACAACACAAGGTATGTGTTGTCGAGGTCGAGTATGATTGGATGGCATCCACTCACTCAACTCCGATGGTTTGCTACCACTCAGTGGCGCCTTGTTGCGCTTTTACGAGAAGCACCCGACACAAGGCGTCCGACGACGAGACAATGCGTTCTGTTGTGACATTGTACGATCATCACGCACTGACTGTGGGTTTGGAGAAGACAAACTGTACAGTTCTTAACATCGTGTTGTCCATAACAGATGCGCAAGGCATGGGAGACAGTAGGTGAAGATCTGAGCGAGTCCCGAGTGACTATCCATCGGTGGCCAAGGAAGGTTTCACACGTGGGAGCAGAGGATGAGGTACTCTCCTCTCTCTGCGCTCATCAATGGATTGATTTTGACTCCGATTCTCAATCACCTATGTTGATCTAGACGAAAGCCAACTTCCTGGTGGTGATGAGCGGGCCAGTGGAAGTTGTCATGCAGAACTGCACGACGTACATGTTGAACGGTCTCTCGAAGAAGCTGGACAATGCCGCCAAGAGGGAGATCCGAGAGAAGGCCATGATCATTCACGGTAAGTACCTCCCACTCGTTCCTTCTGCCATGTGATGTGCTCAATGGTGGAATGGATCATATGATGGAGCAGGTCATGGAGACTTCATGGTGGCGTTTGCGCATCTGCCTCTCAGTAGTAGCAACTACCCATCTGACTATGATTTTGACTTTTATACTCCAAACTTTCCGATGGTACCTGATTCCCCTCATAATCGGAGTTGAGTTCAATGACCAACTCAACTTGATGGCTTCTTCAACCAACAGAAAGAGCTCTGTTTCTTGGGCATCGT
Source organism: Acanthamoeba royreba (assembly GCA_000826365.1). Taxonomy (NCBI): domain Eukaryota; phylum Discosea; order Longamoebia; family Acanthamoebidae; genus Acanthamoeba; species Acanthamoeba royreba. The sequence continues at coordinate 22,339 of CDEZ01023238.1, read as the reverse complement.
GGCGATGGGGCCACGCTTCTACAAGACCATCCCATCGGCCATCGAAAGGTGCAGGGCGGCCAACATCAGGCTTATCATGGTGTCTCAGGTACTGGCTGGTCCTTTCTCGGAGTCATCGACTGGAGATGTTGGGAACTGACGTACTTTCATTGCGGCAGGACCCTACGTACACGGTTGCAACGCTGGCGCGGAAGATAGGGCTCCTTACGAAGGACACACCAGAGGACATCGCCAAGAAACGAGGGAAGGTGGTGGAAGAGCTCACGCAAGATCAGCTGGGAGAGGCCAAGGCCGTGGTACTCGATAACACACAGATGGCATTGATGATGGAGGACGGCCTTTCCCATGTCATGCGGACACACGAGGAAGTCGTCATCGCTGGGTACTGCTGCACAGTGTCGCCCTCATCATAACCCTGAGCCTAGGGACTCACACTCAGCCTCCAGAACCGATGCGAGCCAGAAGCTCAAGATCGTGCGAGCAGCACAGATGATCAAGCGAGACGAGGTCGTGGTGGCTACGGGATCGTCAGTGGCCGACTGCGCGGGGTTGGCGGCTGCTGACGTGGGCATTGCTGCACCGGTACGCGTGACATGCTTGTCAGCATTCAGGCTACATCCAGGCTTCTGACGTTTGTTTGGTGCAGGGGAGCTCGGAGGCGGTGCAGCATGCTGCGGATGCAGTGATGATCGGAGGAGCGCTGGACTCGATAGTCGATGCCGTGGAGTTCATCCGGAAGAAGAGCGACAATGCAGGTTGTACACTACAGTGATGACATATCTCTCCCTCACACCCACCATGCCTCCATGAACCCGATGCAAGTGTCGGGCAGGTCAACTCCGATGACGAACCCTAAAGGCTCAAGTCTTAAGTGATACACGAATACAAGTGGTCATGGTGGTGGAACTTCTTTCTTTCAATAATTTAAATTCAATTGACCCGTTATGTCTGTGAATGTCTTGATGACCCACCCAGCAGCTGCAACCCAAACCTTAACTATGATTAACTCCGTGGATGGCGACTATTTGTGGAGAAGGAACACACGATGGCTCACACTGGGGTCCAGTGATTACATTGGAATGTTAGTGCTTGTACATGTGGATGGCACGTCCTCACTGGACATGGAGAAACTTCACTTGCCCTTCCTTATGTGCCTGAACTTTTCGCTCGCGTCTTCTCCTTGCCAGATTCCCGGATTTATCCCCTTAATTTGTCCGCAAAAAATAACCATTGGATCGGAGATGACCAATTAACTGCTGTCAAATTAATTGAGACGTCCCGCAGCGTACCAGCACGTCCGTACCGCCCTGTTTTCTTTCTTCGTGCCCCACAGAGAGAACAACCAACACAAACATGCGTTCCCTTCTCTTCGCTTGCTTCGCTCTCTGCCTCGTCGCCGTCTGCCTGGCGGCTCCCCCTCGTCCCCGCCTTTCGGAGACTTTCGAGTCCACTGGCTTCGTCTCCATCAAGCACAACCAGAGCCTCATCTTCGGCGAGGGTGAGTGACCCCGGGCCCCCTACATCTTCATTTTTTCCTTTTTAATTTCTTCTTCCTTTTCAATTTCATTTTTTGTTTTGATTTTTCCCATTTATCTTTTTTTTTCAACTTTTTTTACACTTGCGTTCAATTTGAAGCTCAATTCCGTTTTCTGTTTTCCATCTAGCCTGGTACCACGTTTCGCAGCCTGATGGCAAGGCTCTTGAGGCCTACGCCTTCGGCGGCTTCGAGCACCTGAACGTCTACGAGCTCCAGAGGTTCGACAAGGTTCGTCTCTCCCTCCCTTGCAAATAATCCCTCAAGAGAATCATAATTTTCAGTAATGAATCTTTATAAAATATAATTTATAATAAAGGTGATCAATTAATTAATCTGAATCGGATAAATAGGGTCGTGCCTTCGAGGTCATCCACATTGCCCACAACAAGACCCCTGCCTGCCACACCAAGCCCCTCACTGGTAAGATGCCTGCCGTGTGGGACTGGCTCGAGAAGGCCGACTTCATCAGGAACTTCACCTCGGCTGGTACCAACTACGACCTCTGGCAGTACAAGACCGCTGGTACTTTTCACTTCTTCTCCATCTTGTCAGATCTGAGACTCAACTCTGACTCTTGTTTGTTTCCCTCTACTTGCAGGCTTCACCCTTGAGGTTGGCGTGCCTCAGGCTTACCCCGACGTGCTCGCCTACTTCGGCCGCTACTCGCCCAGCAGCGAGGTCAAGTACTACGTGGAGAGGTGGTCGTCCCACAAGCCCCACTCCACCTGGTTCGACATCCCCAGGGAGTGCCACCTCGGCTAGTAAGCTGTTGCTTGCCCGTAGCTTCCCTACCCTGTGTTGCCCACTTTTTGTAAACCGCAACAAGTCTTCTGTTCTGTTACGTTTTGTAGTTCTGTGTGCGTCGTGCCAAACGTTTCGTTCTTTTTTAGTTGTCTCAAAACAGTTGGAACAACAAGCACCTGTAAATTGTTTGGCAAATCACCAAAAAGCGTATTGATTACAGGAAAAACCTATCTTTCCGAATGGTTACACAGGGGCGGGACGACTTGTCTTTAATAGGTGCTACACAGTGGCGTTGCATAGTGGACGGAACTGTGTTTTCGACACGGAACACGCTATGTAGCACTAAAGCCCAGATTTTACTGGGGAGAAACGCCCCGTGCAGCAATCGTGCAGCCTTCTGTGCAACGCCCAAGGTCCCATAATGTCGACAAAGTATGCAACCGCGCAATCTTTACGCAAGCTTGACGGCAGCTTTCGCTGTCCTTCCGCATACCAACCGGCATCTCCGTAATTTTTGACCAATGAAGAGCCTACCTCCGCACTTGATCATCAAGCCCCGAAAATTCGACCTCCTTCACGCCGCGGAGGCGCGGTGAAGCGTTTTCCGTTTCCCGCCCGAGACAACGCGCACGTTTCCGTATAAATTGTCCTCCAGCCGTAGTCTATCCCCCAACTACTCTCTCGTGCGCACAACACACCACACGACTACGCAAGCACTATGGCGGAACCGCACCTCAACGGCGCCAACCCTTTTAGGCCCAACGCCCCAGCCGGCTTCAATGCTTCTCTTCTTCCCCAGCAGAGCCTCGCCCTCCACAGGCCTGCCTCCCTCTCCGACAACGAGCCCATCGATCAATTCATCCAGACTGGTGGCAGCGACTACTTCCCTTCCAACTATGGAGCCCCCTCAGAGCACGACTACTTCTCCCTCTTCGCCGAGTTCGCCATGGACTTGACCCCTCCTGCTAGCATCAAGAGGTACATTAATTTCTGATCCCTCCTACCTCTCGCGAAGGGACTAATCGAACGAAGCTTTGCTTTCAGCGGCCAGCAGCAACCGGTTCTAGGCAAGACCGGCCTCGCCCCCACCTTCTCGACCACGGCGGTACCACCTGAGGTTCTCAATGCCTCTCGTAAGAGGAAGAAGGATGGCGCCGCGGCTGCTCCCGCGCCCGCCCCTGCTCCTGTGGCCGCCCCCGCCGTGCCCCCAAAGGCCGCAGCAGCCGCCTCCAAGAAGGCGAAGAAGGATGTGGTCCCTATCGACGACTTTTCCGAAAATGAGGGCGCCAATGACTCAGATAGCCTGCCCGAGCGCGAGCGCCGATTGCTCAAGAATCGTAAGGCTGCCCAGCAGTTCAGGAAGAGGCAGAAGAACCACATCCTCGACCTTGAATCGCGCGTAGAGACCCTCGCGACGGAGAACTCAGGCCTCACGTCGCAGGTGGGCCTTCTCCAGGCCGAGAACAAGCTCATCCGCGAGCAGCTCGACTACATGCGCAGCTTCGTTCTTAATGCGCTCCAGTTCTCGTTCCCGCCCAACATGCCCCTTCACGATCTGCAGAAGACGATCATGCCTCTCGCCCTCTCGCGTGACCTCAGTGCCGACAAGGAGGCCTCCTCGTCCTCTTCGAACGGCCAGCAGCAGCCATAGTGGCCTCACGTAAGCATCGATACAACAACTTCGTTTCCTCCTTCGTCATCGATGCCGAGCCGGGGGCATCGTTTTTTCCCCCTACTATCCTCTACGCATTCGTCCGTTTGATCTATCCCATCTTCTCTTGGAGAGACGAGCTGGCTCGGACCGGGTTTTCTGCTCCGACTCGTACGCCACCCCTACGGTCACGTTCGAGGTGGACGCTCCCTACTCTTGCCGCGATGCAGCCTGGAGGGGCCGACTCCTTGGGCGAGTACGGCGGGTGGTGAGCAACCAACGTTCTTTGGAAGCAAAGAATCAGCCAGCCTAAAAGTGAGGACGTCAATTAGACCCTGTGTACGATCGGGCTCGTCTCCGTTACCGACGCTGTGGGGACCTGGTGGTTGGCACCAACACGCGTGTGCCCAGCCGCCATCACTCCTCAAACTTGTACATACGGCTTTAGCGCCTTGTCGGTTGTACTAAAGTTCTACACCGCCTACTCTTGCGTCTGGAAAGCCCATTTTCTTTGTAGGTGTAGAAGTCCGAAACCGCTGCCGCCACTTCGCTTTTCCCGTGTCGGCGCCGACACGGGAAAACGGAGCCACCGGACGATTGGGCGGCAGGAAGGTTCTTCTCACGCGGCGATTTCATGGACTTTTGGAGGGAACGACTTGCCGAATTGCTGGAACAGGTTGATCTGCTCCCAGACACCACCATCACTAAAAGCATTTATCTGACTTTGTCTTCGCCAGCTTTCTGCCCACCATTCACTGCTTTGTGCAAGCTTACACCCTCTCCGCTCCGGACAACAAACACTTGGCCAGTGACGAGGACTAGGGCACACGTACCGATCAGCCATGCCGAGAGAGGAGGACTATTACAAGACGCTAGGCGTGCGGTGCAATGCAAGCCTGCCGGAAGTGACGGCCGCGTATGAGGCGCTGGCCGCCCAGTGGTATCCGCTCAACACATACGAGTGCCCAGAGTACGCCCATGAGACGTACCACGCCGTGTGCGAGGCCTACGAGGCCATCAAGCAGCTTCTCCCTCGTCACCAAAACGAAGAAGAAGTGCAGCGCTCGTCTTCCTTCGCCGACGATCGATGGGAGGATGAAGATAGCTACGAATCTGATGAGGTCAAGCAGCGATCGAACTCAAACATCCTACGACGGCCGGACGTGACGCTCGTCTTCGAGAAGGACACGTCTTCTACGCAGAAGAAGAAGGTGAAGAAGATGGTCAAGGTGTCGAGGGTGTCAAAGACGATCGACGAATCCTCTCCCTTCTCCATCCTCGGAGCTCTCTGGGAATCTCAGCTGCGCACGACATTCTGCCTTCGCTGAATTAGCAAATCTTCCTTCACACGACGGGTAGCGACATCGCGAGGAGTAGTCCTGCCCTCTTTTTGACTCGATGACCGCGGCCATTTAGCCTTGGCCGGGTCCCCTAATTTTGTGTACAAATTCTTCGGCGCACTTGAGATGACGATGCTTCTCTTGGCGATTGCGTTTAGCGCTATTTGTAAAAATTTGCCAAATACAAAATGCGTTTCATAACAATTCCAGAACACACATCATCTATTTTTCGAAACGATTTGGTTATTTGGGAAATCATTTCATATGTTGCAAGTAGATGAACAAATCGCAGCTGCAGACGAGCCTGGCCGTTGAGGGCTTCTTGTTGACGGAAGAGGGTCTAGATGAGTGCCTGGAATCCGCTGACTCGCAGAGCCTACATGACATCCGCACCTACATTTTGAACGTATTATAAATTCCAAATCAGTGTTTTATATTAAATACTTTTTATTTTACTTGTTATTCGTATAAAATTAGGGTTTTATTTCAAAAGTAAAAATAAATACAAAGAAGACAATAACAAATACAATTTAAACTCCAGAGCGATCTGAAGCACCTGGGAGCGAGCAAGTTGCCCAAGACAAGCGAGCGTGCGGCCAACCCGACGGTACGTGCACCATTCTTCAGTCCAAAAGCTGCATGCAGTACCAGGCTGGTCTGACACTTGTTTGGGCGCAGTTGGGAGGGCCACTTGTGGTTCAGATCAAAGCCAGCAAGAATGTGGCCGTTCCTGATGAGAAGCAAGACTATGGCGGCGCGCGCATGCTCCTGTACATAGATATACACGCTCCTGCATGCGTGATGGAGAGCGAACCTAACCCTTGCATGCTTGCAGTGTGACGTTGACCGATGGTCACTCGTCCATACGCGGGCTTGAGTATCGGCAGGTGGCTGGGCTCGGGTACTGGGCCTTTTATGCTCATGAACGTTCTACCGGCCATATGCTGATGCAATTGTTTGATCACACAGACCGAATACGCCACCTGGCACTAAGCTTTGTCTTCGTGATGTACCAATGTCACATGGATTCCTATTACTGGAATCATCGAATTGTCGTGTTCTGGGTGGTGATGTACCTTCACTTCGTGCTGGCTGGCAAGTTCAACAGGTAACCTTTTCACAATTACGAGTTTGCCTAGTGATCGATTGTAACCCTTCGTCACAGAGGAAGATCCAAAGTGCTGACGGTCCGCCGCCTTTCACTCCCGTTCCGCTGGTAAGTGTTTGTTCAACAGTCTTCGTGCTATTGGTATGAATGATCTATTCATTATGCATTTGTGATTAGGACTCTGTGCGAAAGAAGGTGCCGCAGAAGACCGCACCACCAGCACAAGACGACCACCCCAAGCAACGGGATGAACAACGAGGAAACGATCGTAACAAGTCAAACAGAAAAGAGGGCAAGCAGAATCAGCCTAAGGCCCAAGCCGCCCCATCTCAGTCGCCATCTCAAGCTGCACAGCAGATTGCGGAGCCTGTACAAAGGCAGCGTAAAGAGGCGCGCCAACCCAAGCATCCGAAAGAGCGTAAACATCAACCACAGCTACACCCGAACGCTAAATTATCGCAGGAAGAAGTGTTACCAGTTGAGAATCAGCACAAGCCGACGACAACCGTTGCGAAATCAGAACAAATAGCCGAGCCTTCTGCGAGTCCTGCACAGCCTGCTTCGCAGAAGCCTGGGCGGTCGAGGGACTCCCAGAATCAGCGTAACCAGAAGGCAGGTGGTCAGCAGCGATATGAACCTAAGTTGAGGAACGAGGCCAGAACAAGTAAGGCGCAGACAGGATCGACCTTTCCAACTTCAGTCCAGCAACCGCCACCAGCAACGCCTCCGCAGCTGTCTCCCGTTACAACCAGCGTGGTACCGAGCGGCGAGAAGGCTATCGCCTCTGAGGGACAGAAAGGGAGGAGAGAGCAACACTCCACGAAGCAACGATATGTTGCGCCACAAGCATCGGCGCCTCCATTACAACAAGAGACACAAACAAACTCGGAGGAAGCACTCCCGTACTTCCCTGACTTCACAGCTTATCCGGCCAAGGCTCTCTGTGAGGCCACCGTTACAGGCGTACCTGCACCACTCCTGATGTCAGTGTACCTACCATTCCCCACTAATTAGCTCTTTTTACATGTTACAGATGAATTTAGTACCTCCACAGCCACATGTAAGAGGAAGTGACTGGCAGCTCCAGCTAGCTCTGCAGGACTCCTTCAGTGTGCCCCTTGTGGTATCAATTCTCGCACGACGTGGTCAGAAGGCTTAGACTTAACTTGAGAACTTTACAGACGGTAGTCAGCGAATTCCTGTTCTCATCGTTCCTTGGGATGGACAAGGCGCAGCTGTATCAACTTTCTACCAATCCACAAGGCCAGGCCTTCTTGCAGGAGCAGATCGCTGCTAACTATCCTCACTTTCACCAACAAAAGGTTCCTTTCAACAGACATCATGCTGAAGTTCTGCTGCCTTATCGATTCTTCCTCGCAGGCTCGATTCGAGCTTCACTTCCTGGGACCGATGCAATTCGGTGGTCCAGCTTACGTCATGGACTTTCAGCTCCTTTCTCCATCATCTTCCCCTCAACAACCCCAGCAAGCTCCGCCTGGCGGAGGTTCTAGAGGCAGTGGTCGTGGGCGCCATCACGGCCATCGTGGTCGTGGTAGTCATGCTGGATCCGAGGGACGGGGAGGAGGAAGAGGCGGAAGGTGGATCGCCAGGGGCCGAGGAGGCTCCTAAGCCAACATGTTCTTCCCTTTGTCCATGTTATTGTGACTCAACCCATGATGCAAACAATTATAAATTGAAAACGAAATCGTTTTCGTAATCGCGAGAGTGGATCGGGTCCTATGAGATCTGCCTCTGCTTTGACGCTCTGTTTGGGGCAGATGGCCTTGTACACAGCTGATCGTGCATTCTCCACTATGTGCCGCTTGATCATGAACAGGTGAGCTGCAATATTCTCTTTGTGGCACCAGGTTTGGAAGTGATTCATGAATTCCTGACATATTTTGCCCCGATATTAAATGTTTAGGCCCGATCTTGACCAAAAAGAACGAAGAATTTAGAAGTCCGAGAAGGACCTACCTCATTTATCTGCGGAGGCCATCTTTCCTTCCTCCGGTACATGAGCTATGAGACCGTTCGGGTTTTGTTCTTTAGCTTCGCTGGTGGTGGTCGTCGTCACGCTGGTAGGTACTGCTACTTGTGCCGCACAGGTCGGGAGCAGTGATTGCCAGGGCTACGTTGGCGGGTACTACTATGACTTAAGTCCTATCCGCGGAGCCACATCGGACATGGAGGTGGCAGATGGTGCCCTCGTTCAGAGGTTCAAGTACACGGTGCGTTCACTGAGGCCCACGAGTCTCTCCGACAACACTGACCCACCTGTGGTGTTTGATTCGTGGTGGTCATGGTTGGCTGGACCAGGTCTGTGGCTACATCAACGAAACGGAGTGCATGTTCTCAGGCAACGATCCGACACCAGCAGTATGTCAGTGGGACAGCAACGGCTTCCAGCATGACTGTGGGAGCCAAAGGACGGCCACTTTTGGTCAGCTGCCCTCCGCAGCGCCCTACGATGGATTCACCATCACGTACACTGGAGGACAGGCTAATCGTACTTCGCGCATCAGCTTCGTCTGGTACATGTGAGCCACACAAGTGTGCAACGATTCAAGTTGAGAAGGCTGACACCTGTTGGTGGTCATGATCGTGCAGTGATAGTTTTAGTCCCTCCCTCAGTATGCTGTTCGTGAATGAAGGACCACCTCTCACCTACAATTTCAAGGCGACGAGCAAGTACGCATGTCCGCATGGCCGCCCTGTGCCCAGCGCAAGTCCGAATCCCATCAAAACGGCCAACACGTGCTGCCTGTATGCATTGCCCGTCGATCCGTCAGTCACCCACACGATGTGCGCCGTCACGTGCCCGCTTATGGTGGGGAGCTTTAAGCTGTATGCCAACTGGACCATGCCCGGATGTGATTCCTCCAACTGCTTCTGGCGCCAGTGAACTCTATCCTGGATGAGGCTTGTTCATCACAACCAACTCGCCTAGACCCATCACTTGCTCACCGTAGTTGTCTTTTCAAAGAAAGTCTTTTCTTCCCTTGGCTTCCGCTCTCGCAGTAGTATCCTTGAATCATCATGATGAGTCTGCCAGCGTGATTTTGTGCGTGTGGCTTTTTTGGACGAGGAGCAAAATGTGCTGGCGCTACGATCACTCCCATGGTGAGGGATGAGTTTCTCTTATTGGTCTGGTGCTTGCCCTCCTGTTGGTGGTTGGCCCGCCACCAAGTACATACTCACGCAGGCACATTTTCTTAAATCCGAAACCGGTTTTACATTTCGTAGTTCGGCGAAAGAATTTGGGAAACCGTGAACAGTATTTCAGAGTTTCGGTCATGGATGAAGCAGCGCCCACGACCGACCACCAGTCTACAGAGGAAGAGGCCACGTGGTGGATGACAATGGCGGGAACGTTGCCCGTGGTGCCGCCCTACTTGGCCGCGACGACCGCCGTACTGGGGGTGGTCGTGGCGCTGGGCGTGGTCTGGGCTCTCTCCCGCCGGCGCCGGTCCGTGGGCAGTCTGCACAACCTCGGTATCCACATTTTGGATTTATATATTTATTTTTGGATTTATTTTCTCTCTTAGTTTTATTGTACAAAATAAATACAAAATAAAATGCATAGATTAATTTAAACTAAGTAAAATAATGGTTAGAGAATTGTGGTAATTGTTACCACTTTCAAAAAATATATTTTCATTATTTACAATTAAGAAAACTAAGAAGGTTATTAATAAATACATAATTAATTAATTAATTTCTCACTGCTGAGCAGAACGAGAAGTGGCCCACCTGTCCCTTCGTGACTTGCGTGAGCGGCTCTTCTTCTTCGTCATCAGCAATCAGCACAGGGAAGCCGACCAGTACCTACGCATCATCTTCAAGCGCAAGCCCACATGTATACATACTCCAGCATGAGTGTTCTCCACATGTTGGGAAGTGGATCACTGATGATTGTGTGCATTTCATTGTCGTGGAATGCAGTCTCTCTGCTCAAGCGCAAACGTACTGGAACGCTCGTGCATCATGCAGCTCGTGGCGGTGCCGCACAGTGTATCAAGGTGCTGGTGGCGCATGGAGCTGGTACTCTACTACGGACAAGACTGCAAGAGGCCGACTTGCATTTTAACATGTACCTTCTTGCAGACGTAAACTTGTGCACTGAGGCATCAGGTGAAAGCCCTCTACATGTCGCGGCGACCAACGGACAACTAGCGGCAGTGCGGGCGCTCATCGAGTGCGGCGCTGACCTCAATCAAACGAATTCCACCGGATGGACTGCTCTACACCAGGTGATCAAAGATCCTTGGGTGACGTGAGTACATTGAAAATCGTTCTCATTACTGTTTGGTCCATCAGGCCGCTGCCAATGGACGATCTGATTGCGTTGATACACTGATCAAAATGGGCGCTGCGCTGGAAACGCTTAACGACATCTCTTGGTCGCCTCTTTTCGCTGCAACAAACAATGGTTTGTCCTTCGTTTCTCCCAAATCACCAGCCTCAGTGCTGACGATCGTTCCAATTGAAGGGCACTACGGTACGGTGAAGTTACTGCTGGACCACGGCGCCAACATCAACTATCGAGATCGTGATGGCAACTCAGTTCTGCACCGAGCAGCTATGAATGGGAGCACGGTTTGTCTTGTACGTGAACTTGTCGCTTGTCTAGTCGAAGTGAATTGAAGCTAACTGCATTCTAGCGTTTATTGTTGGAAGGTGGCCTCTCGGGAGCGGAGAAGAATAATGATGGAGAGACGTGCATACAGCTGGCTTGCAAAATGGGACATAAGGACTTCGTGCTGAAGCTGGTGGAGCGTGACCCTTCGCTTTTCCTTCCGCAACTTCTGCATCTCGTGGCTCGCTTGGATCAACACTTTACTGTCACTCCCTTCATTCCTTCTCCACTATCGCCCCTTCCTACCAACTCCCCTACCTCTAGTTCCTCCGCTGCCACTCAACCGGCACCTGCCGTCACCGAGCCCTCTGCAGCTGCACCCTCCGCTCCATCAACTTCATCATCTGTACTGCACCGTGTTTCTTCTTCTCCTGCACTGGCTGCTAGCTCATCTTCATCATCATCGGCGTCTTCCTCCTCGTACTCCAATTCTACTTCTCGCTTATCGTCGATTACCACTTCAGCCTCGTCTCCATCGCTTACCGCTACACTGGAGTCCTCAGCGTCACCACTTGTGCAAGCAACCTCTTCCTCTTCAAATACATCTTCATCGTCATCTTCGGCAACTGTTGCCGATCCTGATGCTCCAGTGCTGCGACGGGTGAATCACTTTGGGCCAATGCGTGATCCTAGGCAGCTTCTTGGTGAGGAAGAGATGAATAAGCGAGTCGATAGTGTGTTGCATTACATTGCAGCAGCTTCGCCTGCCTATCTGGAATCTTTGCTGAGACTGCTGGCTCGGCTGGCTGTCTGGTACGGTCTACGTTTGCTGAGATATGGTGACTCCCAACAAGCTGTACTCCTTACCGATCCTCGGTTCTCTGATAGTACGTATACAAGGGCAACCTATTCTTAACAGCTGTCCTCTGGCCTTACTTGTTGTTGTTGTGATGTTGACCAGTTACTTCTTTGCTTGATGCCAAGGCCACCGCGTCGGCCGCGCAACACTCTGTGTCCATGCTCTCCAGTCTATGTACGCGCGCAATGCACAGATTCGTGAACATCATTGTTGCTGCCCGAACCTCGTTTGGGTAAGACCCTAATCTTGGCGTTGGCTAAACCCAAAGCTTCCATGCTCACATCAAAACTCCACAGGGGCCAGTCAGTACAGTCTGAAGAGGAGTGGGAGAAATCGGTGTCAGCTGCGGCCGAATGCCTTGAAGAAGTATGGCTTCAGTTAGAGCGCAGCATGGACGAACTTGCTGAAGCCATGGCTGAGGTCGATAGTGATGGTGAAGGAATAGGTAAAAGGGGAAAGGGGAAGACACCGGATTATCGCAACAAGGGAAAAGAAGAGCAGCGAAGTGATGAGGAGTACGATGAACTGGGTTCATCGAGCGAACGGAAGAGAGTTCGAGGTGGCAAAGCTAAGGAATACGACGAACACGAACTCAAGGTGCATGAAGCGAGGGAGAACCAGCGGAAGGCCACGATCTTCACGAAGGAGCTGGCGGAGCGTATCTGTCCACTAATTGATGGCTACTACCTTGTATGCTCCAACGACATACCGCATGCAGCGATATCTCTCGAACCATCGCGTGAGACTCCCTTGGTGATCGGGAAGGCGGCGAGTGAGGAGTCGAGCGTCACGACCCTGGACACCTCGGTCAGGCCGGGCACTCCACCATCCATGGAGCGATTCGTTAAATTCATTGGTACGGAATTCGAAGTCTTCACCACGCGGCACATGCTAAACGCTCCGATTCTCACAGACCGACACGCGGAGGTAGTAAGAGCATTAGGCCGTGAGAACATCGAACAGCTGGTTGGATCTCTTGAGTTCATTCTCGAAAGCATAACTACCCATCCAGAATGGCGATTTGAAGGTAACCATCGCCCCGTGTATGATAATGCACTCGATCTTCCTGCTTGCTCACAACCCATGCCAGAGCTGATCAATAATCTCGGCTTTGAGAAGAAGCGAGCGTGGCTTCGTAGACGTCTTGATGAACTTCGCACTGCCCATGCTAATCTGACAACTGACTTACGCATTTCGCGTACCGGTACGCTTTGTTCTTAGTGAACACCCTATTGTATTTGCCAATAATTGGAGAGCGTGTGTGCAGACCTCTTGCAAGACTCATGCAGCGCGCTTCTACGCGAGCAACCTCATGCCTTGCGTGGTCATTTCACTGTCGGTTTCATTGATGAGGAGGGCGTTGGGGCTGGCGTACGCCGTGAATGGTTTCACTCCATCTCCAAAGAGGTACGCAGGGCACGCTGTGTACTCTTTTATACTTGATGGCTGAAAGTATCGCTGTGGCTCAGTTATTCAATCCCGACAACGCACTCTTCATACAATCGGCCGAAGGCGTCGCTCTCCAGCCTAATCCTCATTCTCACATCAACGCTGATCATCTCTCTTACTTCCACTTTGCCGGTCGCCTCATCGGTGCGCTAACAAATTCGCCCTCTCTTGTTGACTAGACAGTTCTCTTACTCCAACCATTTACAGCTTTGGCACTGTTCCATGAAGAAGTACTCGAAGTTACCTTCACTCGTGGCTTTTACAAGCACCTTCTTGGCCGACCGTTGGAAATCGATGACCTTCTCTCACTTGATCCAGAGTTCCACAGGTATCTCAATGTGCACTGCACTTTGTTGACGCATTAAGCTTTAATCGCTTTAATCGCTTCGATCTCAGAAATCTTAAATGGATTTTGGAAAACAACATCGATGAGGCCGATCTCTCGCTTACGTTTGAAGCTGATGCGGACAACTTCGGCCTGGTAATGACTCGCGTCCCCTGATACACAGGGTGTGATTGTAATAACACCTTTTGCGCCGGACTCATACAGGTCGAGGCAGTTGAGCTGACACCCGGTGGAAGAAACGTGCCTGTCACAGAAGACAACAAGGTATGTAGGAATTGAATCTTATCTATTGTAAAGTGATGAGCAATCACGTTCAACGTTGGTTTACATTCCAGGCCGAGTACGTGAGACTTGTGTTGGATCTCAAGCTGCACAAGTCTATTGGAAAACAGATGGAAGCGTTACTCGATGGATTCCATCAGATTGTGCCTCACTTCCTATTGCCTGTGTTTAACGAGTATGAGATTGGTAAGTTCGATCGAACTTTCATAACTGCACCTCCTAAGAGCAAACCTAACGTCCCTGTAGAGCTGCTCATCAGTGGCCAGCGGTCGATAGACCTTGTCGATTGGGAGGCGCACACGGACTACAGTGGAGGCTACACTGCGGATTCGCCACAGATCCGATGGTTCTGGAATACACTCAAGTCTTACTCCCCAGAAGGTCCGTCCCGCACACTTCGCTTGTTGAGCAGGCCTTCTTAGCTAGCATTCGATTCGCTCGCACAGAGGCGGCGCTGCTCCTCCAGTTCGTAACCGGTAGTGCCCGAGTGCCATTGGGAGGTTTCGCGATGCTGCGTGGACTCGGGGCCCTCCAGAAGTTCAACATCGCGCGGACTGCTATCGAAAATCCCAATCAACTGCCCACAGCTTCCACATGGTGCGCGCTCGTACTACATGCTGGTGTTATATGTGGATTCTCGAATCTGATAATCAAAAACGTTCACATCAGCTTTAACATGCTCAAGTTGCCTGAGTACGAAAGCGAGGACCAGCTCGCGCGCTGTCTTACCATCGCCATCCAGTGCGGCTCCTCGGGCTTCACCTTCAACTGATCACTCCTCCACATGTGTATGTACAGAAATGAATGTTTACGCTTTTAACTTAATACTCAGAAGAAAAAGTCAACAGAGTCTACATGTTCCGTTCTTTTGTTGGTTCATTCCGCCTTCTGCACACGCAGATGGAGGAGCCCTATGTTGCTATGTTCAAGGGACAAGGTGGAGCTTGGACCGGGGGATTACGACCTCACCTGTGGTATGGCTGCCTCTCCTTGTATTCTTCATGAGGATGGTGAGGACAGTCTAACACATAGGACAACAAGACCCATGAGGTGGCAGTTCTTAGTCAAGGTAGGCAAGAGGATATACCTGTGGCCTACACGTAAGCTGAACTCACTGGCATGGAGTTTGTTGGTTGTGTGATGGTAAGTGACCAGCAAATAATGACCATGCCGTTGTAGCAGCTCTGGTAGAGTGTCTGCTAACATGTTAGAATGAGAATGCAAAAGTTCTAATGGGGGAGATCACTATCATCACAAGTAACATTGATAGGGTCATCAAGTCCATTGATCTCTCTGCTCTTGAATGCAATCCTCAAATAATAATAACATCAAAATCTTTTGTTCCAATAGCACCATTCATGAATCTCGGTAAAAGTGTTAATAAATGTTTAATTTAATTAACTGTGTCACAGAATGCTTTTCCAGGAAATAAAAAAGAAAGAAAGTAAAAAGAAACAGAGAACATTTTTATTTGAGGTAACACAAACGTGAACACAACTTTGCGCCTGCAGGCCCACAGCCATACCGTAACACTGCCAATGGAACAGCCTACTATTGTGCGCGTCCCTTTTGCACGCGGAGAGGTGATCATCAACGACATTGCAACGGCGCGCCGCATCCTCTCCACCGCCGATGACTACGTACAGGGTATGGTGTTCTCACCTCCACCATCACCACAACTTCATCACTGATGCCGATGACGATGACGATGGTGTACTCACACTACTACTCGCTTCTTGTGATGTGATGATGAACATGGTCGACCACCACACTAGGACTGAGCGTGTTTGACAGGCAGGCCAAGGCGCAGGTGGACGACCGCGAGGTGACGACGGAGCAGTTCGTGGCCTTCCAGGCTGCCAACGTCATCCCCTTCACTGAACAGGACATTGAGGTACCGTTATTATTCTTGACATTAATTCTTTAAATTCCTTTAAATTTGATTAGAAAATAATTAATTTAAGTTTGTTCCCCGTAGAAT
Source organism: Acanthamoeba royreba (assembly GCA_000826365.1). Classification (NCBI taxonomy): domain Eukaryota; phylum Discosea; order Longamoebia; family Acanthamoebidae; genus Acanthamoeba; species Acanthamoeba royreba. The sequence goes on along the minus strand of CDEZ01023238.1, from coordinate 6,463 downwards.
TGTTGTGTGACCTGACTAACAACTATGGCGTACAGCGGTTCACGGAGGTGATTAAGTCGGTATCGGCCAAGTTGGCGGTCTACCCGCGGCTGCCTGGGTTAGTGCCACCCACCATCTATCTCAACCTCACCACAGGTCTGCAGCAGTGATGCTTTGTTTGGATGGAATGTAGACTTACATCAACTTCTATGATATGATCGATCAGGTCAAGAGGAGGGCCGTGCGGCCTACTGTCGAGGCACGAACGGCATCTTTGTACCTCGTAACATGGTTGTGTGGGATCGCCCGGCGCCACTCCCAATGCACGAGCTCTTCACGCATGAGCTTTGGCACATCATCTCGCGGTACAGCTTCAGAGTCCCAATGTATCCAGCCTATTGGAATGACTGACAATGATTTACCACAGCAATCTGGAGAAGTCGCTGCGTGATGAAGTGTATTCATGCATTGGATTCAAGCCGTTCAATGCTCCGTTCCATTATCCAGCTGCGCTGTTGGATCGCAAGATTTCCAACCCCGATGGACCCAAGTTTGAGCACTATATCCAATTCGCCTCATCGACCGGTTCGCAGCGCCACATGTTTGACCTCATTTTAATCAGTTTACTCACTCTTCACTGTGCATGCGCAGACTCTCTGATAGGCAATGTCGCAGCTCTGCCAATGATTTTCTCTCGATTCCCCTTCTATTCGAAGAATATTGCTGCGGTATTCTTCAAGTACCTGGTGGTGAAGATGCTCGTCGTCATTCAGAACGCAGATGGCGAGTGGGTGCCCGCCCCGAATCCGCAACAGAAGGACAATGAGGATACATGTACGCTGCTCTTTTCTGGTGAAGTTTATTCGATCACTTACATCGTTGCCTTGCAGTGGAGAATCTCTGCTTGCTCGACATAGGAGATCTTCCTGAGTCCTTCTGGGAACAGGTCGGACGCAACACAAACTACTTCTTCCATCCAGACGAAACCACTGCAGATAACTTCGTCATCCTGGTGCGTATTGTCCCAAGCCAAATGCATCAGCCACACCTCTGCTTACAGAGCATGCTATCCCTTTAGGTTCACAAGAAGTCGGCGCAGACGCCAGCCATCCCACAGAAGCTTGCGGCCGTGTTTGGTGGAGAGTTTTGAGGACAATCAAGGATCAGCCCCACCATCTCTTACCATGTGCTTTTAGTTAACAACATTGTGTTAGTTTTTTGTGGTACCCCTAATTGCTAAACGTGAACTTGTCAGAGATCTTTGGTTTGGTGCGGCGCCGCTCCTCGGTGCGCGGACGCTCAGCGCTGCGAGCGATGATGGTGTCGATGTCCTCATCCGTGATGGTGCTCTCCTGTGACTGGAAGATCTTATCTACCCCGAACCGAACTGTGGAAAGCACTCTCTCCTCACCCATGATGGGGTTTTCTTGCGTCCGTCCTGGTACACTCGAGATATCGGGCGCCTGGGTATCTTGCACATTCAGAACTCCATAGAGTTCGCATGAAGTGGGAGAGGAAGGTGTTCGATACCTCAACGAACTCGACGACCTTCTCTTCGAGGGAATCCTCCGTGATGAAGCGATACACGGTAACACGCTTGGATTTGCCCGGTGCTTGCGCACGGCCTTGAGCCTGCTGATCCACTTGACGATTCCATTCGGTGTCGTAGAAGATGACGGTATCGGCTGCCGCTAGGTTGAGGTCCACGCCCCAGTACGAGTAGAGAGGAGGAAGGCGAAGATAGAGGAGTGTGGGTGGTTGAAGTCGAAGATCGCTTTCTGGCGAGCAGGAATTGCCGTGGAGCCATCAAGCCTGCAGTACGTGTATCCACGCTCGTGGAGATGCTCTTCGAGTATGTCTAGCATCTTGGTCATCCTGGAGAAGATGATTACGCGGGAGCCTTCTGTGCGAAGCTTAGAGAGGAGCTTGTCGAGAACAACCATCTTGCCAGCGGTGTGCACAAGGTCCTGCGCTGGTGGTACGGACTCGATGAGGTTGGGATGGTTGCAGATCTTGCACAGCTGCATGCAGAGGTTGAGCAGCTGCACTCGTCCAGCCTCGCCTTTGACGGCTCCGGTGACGACTTCAAGCCCTTGGTTGAGCACTTGAAGATACAGTTCCTTCTGCATCTTAGACATGCCCACGAAGAGCTTGACCTCCTTGACCGACAGGATAGGCTCGTCAACGTCAGCCTTGCGGCGGCGAAGAACGCAAGGCGCAAGCTCAGCTTGCAGCATCTTCACTGGATCATCCGTTCCAGAACTCGTCTTGCTTCGTCCGGCAGGGCTGAACACTTCTGGACGAATGAAGTAGAGCAGCGCCCATAACGTGTACAGATCGTTCGGCAGTGGCAAGGAGTTCAGGATGAGTCTGTGCTCGCTCTTGAACGTGTCGATTGCCTGCGAAAGAAGGTTCTTGATATGGTAAGTCTGATCAATGATGATGTAGCACCAGTTGAACTGGCTCAGAGCAGCCTTCTCTTTGATGGCCACCTCGTAGGGAGTGACCACCACTTCGAACTCTCCCGGCAGAAGCTTTGTGGTACGCAGCTGGGCTCTCTCCTCTGCGGTACCCGCAAAGCTGAGTGCCCGAAACGTGGGACACCAGCGGCGAAACTCGCGCACCCAGTTTTCAACGATGGATTGGGGCACAAGCACGAGATGTGGTCCGCCCAGACCTCGCTCATGTTTAAGATAACCCAGGAGTGTGATGATCTGAAGCGTCTTGCCAAGTCCCTGTGTGTTAGGTAGAACATGGTGAGGTGATCACTTTGAAGTCGTCCAAGCAAAGGGTAAGGACCATCTCATCAGCAAGGATGCCGTTCTTGCCTTGATGATGGAGATTCAAGAGCCAGTTCACTCCGTCCACTTGATAGTCTCGAAGACGTACTCCACTTATCCCTGTACGCATGTTGGTATGACTACAGAAGAGAATGAGAGCACACGGCCATCGTACATGAGGGCGTGT